>JANTOP010000953.1:0-19020 GCA_027564815.1 Symmerus nobilis
ATCCGTTTGCGACCATATGCAACCATGCTAAATATGCAACCATTTCTCGTGACGTCAGGTCGCAAACGTATACAACCTGACGTGTACTATGAGCTTTACAGTTCGAACAAAAAGCTACAGATAAAATATGCATAAAACTAACAAAAACATAAAAACAAATGTTTGTTTACAAAACAAACTCCATCAATCACCCGGCCGGACAACTTTTCTTATCTCGGCCGCATTCAGATGATTTGTTTGTTTGTGCATCGCGTGTAAATAATACAAATTAAATTTACACGCCATTATTAATGTAATTAAAATGAACTTATCAACCGGAGAGAGGCGAATTAAAAAGAGAAAGAAGACGGGAGAAGGAGTAACATTTGTATAGATATAACATATTGCACTAAACCACTGCAAATTTTAATATTTTATACATGACCCATATGAAACAGTAGATTGTCCTTACCAAACCAAATGACACAGAATAAAAGTAAATTTCATTTTCACGTAATAGTTAGTTTTGACACCAACAAATAATAAATAAAATAAAAACAAGAAAACAGTTTCGTATATAAAAACATAGCCCAGAAAGTAAATTTTTTACTTTGTTTTTGGTTTGGGTTCTGGTTGGCTAACCAGTAATTTCATGTTAAGTTATTTTTTGTCTGTTATTTTTGCTTCCATATAATACCAACTTTTTCTGTAGATTAAATTATGCATTTTATTTTAATTTATTTTCAAATTATCTTCTACAGTAAATTCCCTACAAATTGACATTTCCTTCAAACAACATCCAACTGTCAATTTGGAATATTAAACGAACGGTTAAGGGATTGCTGTATAATGAAATGTCTCCTAATGTACATTAGGGTGTATCCATTACGAACAAAATTTACATCCCCATTTGTTAAGGATAGAAATTCAGTAAAAAATTCACCAACAACCACCCTCCCCATATATTTAATTTAATGCATGGAACCGACGTTAGACGTCAAAAGAAATAAAAACTATAAATTTCATGAATAGAACCTTCCAAAAAAAAAAAAATAGAAAAATAAAAAGTAAGGTACAGGTACAATTTCCCAGAGAACGGTATAAAAAAAATATCCCATCTCCAAGTTTAATAAAATATACTTTACTTTCCTAGAAGTAACTTTATTTAGGTAATGTTCGGGTATGTTTCACAGTTCAACAATGCATAATAACAAGATAAAATTACATTTACATTCTATTTTCCTTGTAAAAAAAAATATATTATGCTTGTCAGCATTTAGAGGGGATGATTTTAGTGGTGGCTACGTAAAAATCCCACCACCCATTTTCAATATCATATTTTACACGTGTACTTCCAAGGCTTTTATTATTTTTTTTTGTTATATACGAACAAACTTATTCCTTGTAAATACCGCTTTAAGCTCATATGATACATACACTCTACAAGTTGTATGCAAAATAATGTATGAGATGGAGAACATAGGAGGTATAGGATTCGAATTTATGAATATTAAAAATGGATGGAATGGAATTTCAGGGTTGACAACTAAACGGAACATTCTCATTAAAATATCCTTTTGGTAACCACAATGAAATGAATCCTACAACCCTATCTTTTTTAAATGAACGCATACAATTTTAATAAGATTTAAGATAATGCAGACGATTTCCTGTACACAGATGGGGTTCAATTTCACCTGTTCGATGGTTTACTTTTCCGCAGTGTAATGTATCGGAAAAGAAACTCCATCAAAAGCGGATTAAAGTCATGATGTGTTGGAATTATACCCATCCGATGTTTTTTAATGGTTAAATTGAGCGAAACTTTAGGTCATGTAGGTGTGTGGGTGTTAGGGAAGACTCAGGCGATTAGAATATCCCCACGTTTTACTCATATTTCAATCAAAATTTTGAAGAAATCTACGAATCTGCAAGTTAAGTTAAAACGTTTTTCAGCAGACTTCTGGAGAGGCTCTAGGGCTCTTAGGTGATCTAACACCATAAAATCAACCGGTCCAAACGCAACTTATATTTTTAAAAACCCGCCAAAAATTGAATTGAAAGAAATTCAAAATTTTTGTATAGAATTTCTTAGAGAAAAAAATTTTTCATTTTTTTTTTCAAAAAATCGACGCAAACCTTTGATTTTTTTAAATTTTTCTGGCAATTTTCTGGAAAACTTAAATTTCCGTAACATTTTATTAATGAATCGGATAATCTGATTATGCGAAATTAAACCGAAGGGTACAGTGAAGAAATTGTAGAAAAAACTTTTTCAGAATTACAAACCCCCGGATTTTATAGGGTTGGTTTAAAAGAACCAACAGTTAAATGGTTGCATTTCCGGAAAAGCCTCGATTGTCCCGGGGCATTTATTATTTTAAAATTCCGAAATGGATTTAATTAGGGGATGAATTGGGTGATCGATCAGTACATTAAGGTGAGGGGATCTCCTCCCAACATATATTTTTAAAGTCCCGTCGAAAATCAGCTTGTAAAAAAAGAAATAAATTCGATCGATTTTTGATGAAGAAACAAACATTTTTTTTTTCAAATAACTTTTTAATTTACTTTAATGAAAGAAACTTTAATTATGTTAATAATGTAAGAGGATAGAAAAAAGAAGAAAAAAAAAAGAATCCCTAGACTTCCTCCTTATGAAGCCGGTGACTTACCACTGCGCCACTTAAGACTTACAAAGAGTATGATGTGTATAGTATATAAACATGCTTGTAATTTTTCAAACTCGGTTTTCTCGGAAGGGGTTGAGAGGTGCGCCCTATGAGTTGCACCAGTTGAAGCCCTTGTTATGGCCTACATGTGTGGTAAAAATGAACCCAATCGGGCGGGACATTGTTTATTATCCGACTATCCTCCTAATTGGAAGCGAAACCAGGTCATTCGTAAATAAATAATTAATAAATTAGTAAAGACGGACGGATACTTTGCTTTGATCGATTTATTAAGATAATTATACTTAAGAATTTCTTCATTCAACCAAATATTTATTTAAAATAATTGTTTATTTGTTGGGTAGAACGATTTTTTTCAAAATGAGTTTTTCACTATCGGAACGCACCTTCTGCATTCTGAAAAATTCATAAATTATCCGTTCAGAATAAGTCGAAGTAAAAGTAACGGATTTAAATCGAAATGACTTGCTAAGCGTAGCACAGCTCAAATAAACATTTATGGCTATTCAGTTATCTTTGGCTATGATCTTTGTTATGTTTGGCTTAAAATATATCTTGTAAAGGTCACTTACCCCCAAATGTCTAGGGACTTACTGAGAAGTTCGTAACATTCAGTTCTTGGGCAGATATTATCCAGTTCTCTGCTAGAACGGATAATAGAAATACTCCTATCTGAGACTGGTAGTTCAACTTACCTCAAGATTCTACCTATTTCATGGTTCTCTGTAAAATTGAGGGCACCTTACCTGAGTCGTATGGAAAAAGGGAAGAAACCCAAAGATAATGTTGAAATATTAGGGATTTCTCCAGTTTTTCAGCTCCTAGAAGCAAGAAGTTTGAAGAAGAAGAAATGTTCATATTATTCCAAGATAGTTCTAACGAAAAGGGAATTTTTCAAATCGGACGGTAATCTTCAGAGGTTCTGGGATTTATCTACGAACGCGGTTCCTAGGAACGAGAGTTTTAACTAAATTTTCTTGTTATCTAAATACGGTTTTAATAGAAAAGTAATTTTTAAAATCGACCAGTAATCTTCAGAGTTTCTAGAATTCATCTTGGAACCCGACTTTTAGGAACAAGAAGTTTTATTATATTTTTAATAAAACTTCAAGGGGATTCTAGAAAAAAAAAATAATTTCCCAAATCGGACGGTAATCTGCAGAGATCCTGGGATTCATCTTGCGACAAGACTCCTAGGAACTAGAAGTCTTAAATAAATTTTAATAGAATCTCGATTGGGTTTTAACAAAAAAAGAATTTTTATGATCGGTCTATGATCTTCGAAGATTTTGGAATTTATCCATGAATCCTGAACCTTGGTTTCTTTTATTTATCTTCAGGGGATCGAATCAGTGATACATTCATTTATTCCCTCCTAAGAGAAGGAGGCCTAACAGCCTCTAATTTACGCTTAGATTTTTTGTGTACTTTTCTCATCATATTCCGGCTAATCCAAACTATTCAGAAATTATCCACCACTTTCCCCAGATCGCTTCCATTTTTCGCTACGATTTCTCTTTAAATTTTTTAGAATTTACCCTACGTTTCCCAATATGTTCTCAACCTATTCCCAGCTTATCAAAATGTTTCCCACTATTTTACCCAGCTTCATTTAAGAAATTAGTATATTTTATCTGACTTTCTTGCGATATTTCCGACTTCCAATTTTACCGTTTTCAAATAAGTAATTTTTCTAATTTTTCACTCCCTTTTGCTGGCTGTCCCTAACATTTTTAAACCCTTTCCTCCTGTTCTTGAATTAATAAAATAAAGGGACCTGATTTTTTCTCTTCTATCCGCCTTTACCGACCTTTTCTGGCTTTACTTAAATTTTGAAAGATAGTAAATTATGCTCCCGCTACTTCATACCATAGTAGAAGCGGTTCCGTTAAATACGGAATTTAAATTCAAGAATTTGGGTTTAAGAATCGCGCAATTAATAAGTTCTGCAATTATTAGCCTGCTATATTAATTCCAGGACCTTTGGAAGATAGAATATCACCATCTAAAATAATTTAAGTTTATTCATTTTAAGTACTGTGAAAAACTTTCGTTTTCGGAAAATTCTTTTGAGAAATCAAATAATCTGAGTATACAGAAATAAACCTTAAATCTACAGTGATGAAATCATTAAAAAAAACTTTTCAAAAAATCTACCCCCTAATTTAATGGGGCTCGATATAAGGGGGTACATCAAAAATACCCTAGAATTACCTTCCTTATACGGCAAAAGATAGTACCTTTAAAACGGTAAACAGGGCGGGAAATATTATCTTGTTAAGTATCTTGGTTGTGTGCGACCCATAACCACCTGAGCATCTCTTATATCTGGATTCCATGCGATCCATTCCAATTGCGACTCAGCAGCTGAATATATTTCTGAATAGTCGAATCGAATAAGATTATCAGAAATTCTGGTAAAGGCAGAAGAGTACCGTAAGAGTACCCGTTCCTAACCCAAAAAAGGGAGTTGAGCACCATAAACTTTGTATAAATTTGATATAAGGATGGTAATTTCGAAATTGATTGCCTTGGGTCAGTGGCGTGCGGTCAACACCTCCATAAGGTGTGCAGAATTGTATTATATTTGCCTTGGCTGGAAAAAAATTTAAAAACGCAGAAAGTTGCTTTGACAGTTGGGTAAAAATTCAAAAATGAAATATTTCGGAAAAGTTGAATTTGATTCGGATTTCCCGACTATTTTCTTCTGATCCAAAAAAATACAAAAAAAAATGTTATGACGCAGGAAGTTTATAAATTAGTTGAGAAAAAATACAAAAATATCAAAAAGTACAAAAAGTTTTCGTACAAAAGCTTTGCAAAAACTTAGAAGTTCCCACAAACCTTAATTTTCGGAACCTTTTTTTAACGTGTTAAAATCTATTTTCTATTTAGATTAACCTATATTCTAATTTTCCCAAAAAAAGGCTTCAAAAATGTCGAAAGCTCATTAAACGCTTAAAATTTAAATGTCTTTTTATAAAAATTGAAATTGAATTTTTATCCCATTCATTAAATTTAAACGAAATTTGGAATTTTCGCAGAAAGCTTATCTAAACTATTAAAAGCTCAACGAAAGCTCTAAGTTTCGAATTTAATTTTGTACGTTTAAATATCAATTTTCTATCCAAATAATTATCACTTAACAAAATTTCAACTTTTACCAAAATTAAGCTTTAAAAAATTCCAAAGCTCTTTGAAAGCTTCAAATCAAAATGTCATTTTATATAATTTAGAATCGAAATATTTCCTCATTAATTAAATTTAAATGAAATATGAAATTTTCGCAGAAAGCTAAGCAATCTAAGCAATTAAAAGCTCAACGAAAGCTCTAAGTTTCGAACTAAAGTTTTTACGTTTAAAAATAAATTTTCTATCCAGACAACGAACCATTAACGAAATTTCAACATTTTCTAAAATAAAGCTTTGAAATCTCAAAAGCTCATTGAAAGTTTAAAATTAAAATATCATTTTAAATGATTTGGAATCTAATGTTTATTTGATTCATTAAATTAAGATATATGAAATTTTCGTTAAACATTTTATTAATCCAGTGTAAGCTCAAAGAAAACTTAATGTTTAGAACTTTAAACTTTCCCCAAAAAACATCTTTCAAAAATCTCGAAAGCTCAAAGAAAGATAATTTACATTCAATTCAATTCAATTCATTCATTCGGTAGAAAGTTTAATTTTCCGCGAAGCTTTAATGAATAAAATAATATTATGTTTTAATTAAAAGCTTTGAATAAGTTTGATAATTATTGAAAAAAGTTATTAAATAAAATAATTTCAGTTAGCAATAAAAATTGATTTCGATTTGGTCGATATTTCAGGTGTGCTCTACGCCTTCTGCGCTGCCTTGTCTGCACGCCACTGCCTTGGGTTATTATTGGATATCACAGCTAGGTCATTCAAATGATGCCATCTATTGGCGAACGGCGATATTTTTCATATTTATCTTACATTCGACCAACGAAACATAACTTTCGAACCGTCCGTCGGTGAAAAAAACAAAAAACAGATTTCCAGATTGCCTCCGATATATTATACTAGCTACCAGACTTCGACTCTTTAACCCACAGTTCAATGGAAAATTCAGCCGATTTATTTAAAACCTCTCTTTTTCGTTCCTTAGCTGTTGGCTGTTGACTGCTCCAAAAGAACGGGCACGTTTATGTAAGAATCCTTCGGGGAAGTGATAGCTGCCATTTCCTCGGTTGCGTTTGTTCGATTTAGTTTGATGAATCCGAGAGTCTAGCCTCAAATTCCTTCTGAATTTTCTATCCGTAAGTGGTCGAAACGGCCAAGCCTACAATCCTTTAAATTGCACAAAAATCGAAAAAAAATCGGCAAGAGCGCAGAAAATTCGAAAGACGTCGAAAAATTTGTTTAGACAAATTAAAATAATGTCGGCAGATGCACCAAGAATTTCTAACTCCTGAAAATTCTTAGAACTTGGTAAAAGAAGTCAAGAAAAATTTTAAAATAGCCAGAGAAAAATTTGTAAAAATAAGAAAAGCTTGAGAAATATTCGGTAGGCAGCAGAAACAGTCATAAAAACGGGAAATGGATGAGAATAAGTAGGACAAAGTCGAGAAAAAATTATAAAAAGTCAGTAAAAATAGTGAGCAATCACAAAAAGTCGAACAGTAAATCATAAAACTCGTAAAAACTCAGAATTTAACCCGGAACAGTCAAACAACATATGGTAGATTTTAGAAAAGTCATTAAAAGTTGGGTAAATGTGCGAAATGAAATTTCGATGAGATTGGATAGACGAGAAAAATAAAAAATAGGTAAAATGCGGCAAATAATTGGTAAAAATCAGCAAAAATTTCTGGAGATTTATGGAGAAATTTTATCTACAAATTTACAAATTTAAGCTGTCGATTATAAGTTACACAATTACTGTAACGAATAATGATTGAATTGGGAGCAAAAATATCGTGAATGAGCTTATACCCTGCTGAATGATATTTAACCCGATTCTGCTAAATCAAATATAAAATCGTTAAAAAACACCCTGCATGGACCTCCGTGGAATTTCCAGACTTTGGCATAAATGTCGGAAAACTCCCTGAAAATTCACAAGTTTCTTAGGGAAAATCGTGAATCCAAAAATTGGATGAGAAATTGAAAATTTTTGAAAAAAAAGCTGAATATTTCCTAAAAATCTCAAAATTAAAAAAAAAAATTTTAAGGAAATTCGAAAATCGAAGAGAAAATTTCATGAAAATTAAAAAATTAATATTCAATAATTTATTTGGAGTTTTATGAAATTTTCTGATTTTCTTATTTTAAAAATTTCGATTTCGTGGTATTCTTATGGAATTTGTTTTTTTTATGAAATTCCGAAAATTCTAAAATGCGCCCGATTTTCATAAAATCCCCAGATTTACAATATTAATTCTTAATTCAAGAATTTAAGGATTAAAAACCCAAAACAATGGAACAGCCCTTTTTCACTGCCAGATTTATTAGAAAAATTAAGATGGAGATTACTTTGTTGTAAATAATTTCTTTTGAGATAATTTCCTTTCCAATTTCCAAGTTAATTTTTACTCTTAGAATTTCAAGGATATTTTTAAAATTGGAAATTTTATTTCATGAAATTTTGGGAGGCCGCTATTTTCTACTTTAATTATGATCGGTCTATTTAATGAGATTTTGTGGAGGAAACATTATTTTTATTTTCTGAGATTTATGGGACATTTTTTTGGAACTAGAAAATGTCTTTTAAATTATTTCCAATATTCCTTTTGGTGGAAAATTCTTTTCTGATGGTAAAAAAGATTTTTTTAGCTTATCCATGATAGAAAATCTTTCATTCAGTGGCGTGCGGTATAATTCGCAGAAGGCGCTGAGCACACATGAAATATAAACCAATTTTTATTGCTGCAAATTGCTAATTACCGGATTCTTCCGATATGCGGTAATGGAAGACTTGTTTTCTAAGATCTATACTCTCCATCGTCGTGGAGGTTTCGAATCGGACAAGAGTTTTTAATGCTTTGAAATTAATTTTCCATTCTAATAATTTTAAATCAGTAAAATTGAAGAGTTTCTTAAAAAGCTTTATGAAAGTTTCAAAAGCTCGTCGAAAGCTTTTAATTAAAATATTATTTTATCCGGCATGGCATACAATTTACTCCCAATAATTAAATTTATATGAAATCCGTAATTTTCCTTAAAAAAAATTCCGGGGAAAATTAAAATCTGTAAAAGAAATATCTGGGATAGAAAGTAGATTTTAAAACTTAAAAAATTAAATTGCAAACTAAGAGCTTTGATAGAGCTTACAACGGATTGAAAAAGAATTGAACGAAAATTTCATATTCTATCTAAAAATAAATCCAATGGCATTTTTATTTTAAGCTTTTAATGAGCTTTCCAGATTTTTATCCGTTTATTTTGGAAAAGTTGAAATTTTGTTAAATAATCGTTATCTGGATAAAAATTGATTTTCAAACGTGAAAAATTAAGGTCGAAACTTAGAGCTTTCGTTGCACCATTAATAGTTTGAATAAGCTTTCTGCGAAAATTTCATATTTCATATTTCAATGAATCGGAAAAAAATCGATTCCAAATTATATAAAATCACTTTTTAATTTTAAGTTTTCAATGAGCTTTTGAGATTTTGAAGCTTTCTTTATATATTTAATTTTTGTATTTTTACTTAACTGTGAAAGCAACTTTGACCGCACGCCACTGCTTGCATTGAATGGGAAGTTTCGTCAGAGTTGTAGTAGGGAGGGAATTTTCTTAGCAACTTCTGGAAGGGAGATTTTTAAGTTTAATTATTCTGATGGGAAATTATTTATCAGGGATATTTTACGTAATTTTCCAAAAACTGGTTCATGAAATCCAGTTTTAATTTAAATTTTGATTTCACATAATTTCGTTCCAAGTATAGAAAGTGTATAAAATAGGTAGTGGGATCGGGTGTGCCCAATCGTTACCCATTTTTTAAATATTCGATTTAATATGTTCAATGAAACATGGAATTTTATAGACAATATTGAAACACCATTACCATATTAATATCAAGCTTTTTATAATTTTACATTGAAACAAAAACCAATCCCAAAACCCCAATCCAACCGCCCCCGGTCTATAAGTATATGTTACAACCTGTTATGTGGGGGGTGGTTTTCTTATAGATCTCCGGTGGAAAACGGTCGGAAATTGAACCGTTTACCTCCACCATTTCATTTTTTTTTTATTCCCTGTAACATCGGATATCAATAAATTATTTCAAACGATAAATTTTAGCACTAATAGCATTTCTAACATGATATGTTGAGGAAGGATTTATCCTTCAACCCAACCCCAGTCCCCCAACAGTACCAAAATCGGCATATAAATTTCTACCTTATTCATTGCAGGTTGTAAATGTGTAAAAGTCTTCCGCTTTAATTAAGAATGTTAAATTTAATGTAGGTCACATCCTTTCAATGGCAAAAGATGGGATAATAAATTTTACTCGCTGATTGTCTTATCTTCTATAGTCTATAATACCATGGGAATGTAATTTATCTACTATAATTTAAGTCTTAAGTATGGAATTTTATCGTTTTGTTTTTTTGCTGGTCTTGAAATTTAATTTAAAAACTTTCTCTCCAAGTCCCGACCGTTTAAGAAAAATCCATTAAAGAATAGAGAGATACCGGATATTAAGCAATTATTTTTATCCTCCGCAAGAATATCCTCGTTACGAATTAAAAACTATTAAATAGAAAATATATTTGAATACAGTATAAAATCTAGTTAAATATTAAATCAATTCCCTTACATAATTATGTTCCAAATCCGGATGATCGGATTCCAATCCATCATCCAATATTGTAACAACAACCCCTTTACCGGTTACACCCTCCTTCCAAGCCGGAACAACATTCATATCCAATCCATTTCCTCGATTCTGTAATAAAAATATGTAGAAAATTCATATTTTGTATATCAAATCGATTATTCGAAATTGTACATACCAAATACCACATTTGGGGCCATTTCTGGTCGTTCAATAGGAAACTTAACGATTGTCGTGATTGCCGAAATCGAAAATCCCGTTTCTGTCGCGATTTTATGTGTTGCTGTCTGGACCACATCACCCGATCATCGGCGTCCAGCCGATTTTGATGGTGATCCGATTTACTTGTCGATCTTTTTATCACAGAATGATGGTGGAAATGATAGTGATCATTGAATATCTAGAAAAAATGAGAAAAATAATTAATATTTCTGGAAATGGGAATTTTTTTTTTAATTTTCTCGAAATTTTTATTTATTTTAACAAAAATCGATAAAACGTGGAAATTTCTTTTTAAAAAAAATTGGGATATTTTGGGAAATTTTTTTTTGGGACATTTTTATTTTGAGAAGTTTTATGGACCACTCTGCGTTTCGATCATTGAATATTTAGAAAAAATTAGAAAAAATTAATATTTCTGGAAATGGGATTATTTTTGGGGGAAATTTTAAATTTACTCGAAATATTTATTAATTTTAACAAAAAACGATAAAACATGGAAATTTCTTTAAAAAACAATTTTGGGATATTTTGGGAAATTATTTTTTTTTTGGGAAATTTTTATTTTGAGAAGTTTTATGGACCACTCTGCGTTTCAATCATTGAATATCTAGAAAAAATGAAAACAAAATTAATATTTCGGGAAATGGGAATAGGGGCATTTTTAATTTTTAGGGGAAATTTTTAATTTTCTCGAAATTTTTATTAATTTTAACAAAAGTCGATAAGACGTGGACATTTCTTTAAAAAATAATTTTGGGATATTTTGGGAAATTTTGGGAAATTTTTATTTTTAGAACTTTTATGGACCACCTTGTGTTTCGTAATTTAACTTGCCATTATTAAGATAATTTCACGGGCACGTGATTCATATGCGCAATTTTCTTGCTATCAACGACATACAAATGAGATGACCGACCTTATCTTAATTTAATTTTAACGATGCATTTCTACATCCTACTGAATAAATTATATCAATGCAGTGGTTAAATGCCTCTCTTATCACTCGATGATGAAATGAATTTTATAATTTAGTCATTACATTTAATTTAATATTCTTTTTTCCTATTTACTGCAATATTTGCTTGATGATTCAGATTTACAAACATTTACGACGAAAATCGTATCTTAATTTATGAATTTATTTATAGAAGAAAAGAGATAAATTTAAAAAATGTCCTCTGTCAAAATTGAATATGAAAATTAAATTGATTTTGATTAAAATTGATTGATTTCCAATTTATAATCAATTTTAAGTAATTGTAAGTGGACAAGGGGTTTTTACCACATTCTAATCGTGCTTCAACTACGGTACCACTTTTATTTTGAAGTCTTTTTTTAGCTCAACGTGTCGAATTTCATAGATAATTCTAAAATTAGACTACTAATCCATTTATTTAATATTAAATTCGTTTCAGAATGGGGTTATTCCATGAAAAAAATTCCCACAAACAAACAAATAACATTTTCCAATAAAGAAAATGTCGTAAAAAATTTAGAATTTACCATTACTACTCCCAAAAAATTAGAAGGAATTTATCTTATAATATATCCCGAGGTAGTGAATATTTCTGTAAGAAATGTTGAATTGTCAAAAAAATATCCTGCTCACTTTAAAAATAATTTCCTTTCAACCCCTAACCCTGACAAACGTCAATAAGTGGAGTAAAGTTAGTTGGGATCGCAAAAAATCGCAAAGAAAAAATATGAGAAGAAAATCCAAGTTCGGCGCAAATCGCTCATCAAAATTTAGGGGTTAATTTTTTTGGAATTATGAGAAATTACTTTCTTAATTATTCGTTTAGGAACAATTTTGCGTTTTTAGATTTTTGAAATTTCGGAGGAAATTTCTGGGAAATTCAGTTCATCTACTGAATTGTTCCCAAATTCATGAGAATTATAAGCAAATATTTTGTTTTCTTGAAAATTTATATTTTGGCATTCAATTGAATTTTATGCATGAAATTTCGTGAAATTTTTTACTAGTGAAATTTTGAAAATTATAAAAATTGAGAAAACCCTTCAAATTGAAAGATTTGGTTGGTAAAGAAATATCTTGAAAATTGGATGGAAAATCATCTACAAATTTCATCACTTTCCCCTTCATTATCGGTATTTTCCGGATTTTTATCCAAATTTCTGGATTTTTTGATTTTTCCCAAACCATTTGGGTCGCGAAGAGACCAGAAAAATCAGAGAAATTTTTGGATTTTAGTAATAGTCCCGAAAAATGTCGTAGAATAGTAAATCGAAATCGATCACTTAGCCAAGTCGAAAGAAATGGAAAAATTAACAACTTTTTTAGATTAATTTGAATCCTTCCAATCATCCCCAACCCATCTTACAGCTCACAATTTTGGTGAGTTTCTACAGTTTCATTTCATGCTCTATTTAACGGGACAAATGTGACCCATAACTCAATATCTTCCAATTTTGGCCACAACAAGTCAAAATATGACTACTAAAAAATGGGTAATGATTGTAATATGATGACAAAAAGGACAAAAAGTTGGGACGAAATAGTTGGAAAAAGTCTAGAAAATCAAAAAAAAAGCAATGAGAAGACGGTCAAGAATTCAGAAATTCAATTTAGAAAAAATTAGGGAAAGTAAAGTGCGGGAAAAATCAGAATGTATCGATAAACAGTCCAATTAAGGAGAAAATTAATCGTAAAATTACCGGAAAAAATTAAGAAATTCAGGGAGAAGTCTCGGCAAAATTAAATTGATTATTTCCCAGTTATGTCCCAATATGTCCTGTTGAATCTGTTTGTGAATCGCCAGAGATTTTTTTAACCTCTGTACAGCCAAAATTACTTGTCGATATAAAAATATCTCATTTAAAAAAATATCCCAAAAAAATATCTTCAAATCTGAAAATATAACTGCAAGGAAATCCTAAAATTTACACTTCTGAATTTGTAATTGGAATTCCCCAAAATCGATGATGAACAGGAAATAAATTGGGAATAAATCAGAAAATAATCTAGAATTCTCCGAAAAAATATTGTAGAATTCAGGACAGAAAAAAAGCTACAAAAACGACCGCAAAGATGAGGAAAAAAATTATTTAAAAATTCACTTTCTAAATTCAAGAAGATATTTTGAAAAATGCCCCATTTCTCCTAATCGATTTATTTCTCCTTCCACTTCCCAACAAAATAACACAACGTCTTAAAAAACCGTCTCTGAAATAAACCGTCTCCGTCTTCTATTCAGAAGTATTAATCCCATAAGGGAAATTATCCCGTTCTGACATTTTCCCAACCATTCCCAATTTTAACCGCAAATTTACAGTTTTTTCAGTTTTAAAACCCCCGAAACCCGGTCGCTCCAATTCTATTCCAAATAGAAATATGATGAAATAAAAATTTTAAAGACAAAAATCGTTTTCGAACAAAAAATGGTTGCCTCCCCCCTCCCTCGTCCATCCAGACCGAGATCCAGACATCAACTTATTTTAACATCCACTGTTAAGGGCGCTGCCTCGGGCGCTGCTTATATTTATTATTTTGCGGATTTTTCCTGACTTAAGCCAAACATTTTTTTAGGTTTTCCAACCTTTTTCTGACTTCTCTCGTTTTTATGATGTTTTATCCCATTTTCTGACGTCCTTGCTACATTCAGTCGTTATCCAAACTACTTTACTCTATTTTTCATGATATTTTCACAATACGACGAGTTTTGTCTAATTTGTCCAGACTTTTTTTATGATTTATCCACCATATACACGCATCACGACTTTTCCCGTTTTTTTGCTTCCAAATTTTTAAACTTCTGCCTGCTTTCGGAATTCTATGGAGCCCTTTCCCAACTTAATTTGGTCTTTTTCGAGATGTCTAAATTTTTCCGTCTTAACCCAATATTTTATTAGGTTTTCTGACATAACCGAGGCTTCCCAAAATTTTTGGGAATTTTGATAACTTTACATCGATATTTCCGGAACGGAAAACCGTTCGCGAAGTTTCCTAACATTTTTGTAGTGGTCCGATTTTTACCCGCTAACTCCTTACTTTTCTTGAATTGTCTAGACTTTTTCGAATTATCCCGATATTTTATCGGCTATTTCCGATTTTTCAAGGTAAAAAATTAGGCATATGTTGGGGGAGCCAAAGGATGATTGAAATGGTTGATTATTATTGAATATTGGGTTATCTATCTAAGCTCATTAATCCGCATATGGGTTCTGGGCGGAAATAAGAAAAGACTTATAGCTTCATTCCACAGATCTACCCAATCTTGAAGACACAGCAAGCGTTCGATGGGGTTTCGAGTGGTGCTCATTACTCCATTCTCTGTATATTTGTACGGTTTCGCATTTTCCCAACCCATTTTCGACCATACGAACAACTTTCCCATACGTGACTTTGACGTCATTGCCATTTAGTATTTATTTGCTGCAAAAACTATTTAAAAAATTTCACAAACTATTTCAAAAAACTAATACAAAAATTCAATTTAAATCGGAGGCCGACAATAGTAGCAGAGGAGGTAGTTTCCTTGTATGTCATCGGCTTGAAGCAATTTTAGAATTCTGAAGGTCTCAGTGAGCAGTGACGTGCAGTCCAATGAGTAGAATGAGCAGCGACCATTTGAAGCCTGAAGTTTGGCTCTAGCTCAATTGATTTCGATCATTTCGGAAGAAAGTCGGGATAGAAATGGAAAAAAATGGATGGAGTAATCTAATGAGTTTGTCCTATTTTTGTAATACTTTTCACTAGGTTCAACTGTTTATTCTCGACTTTGTTAAGGCTTTTACTCTGATTGACAACAGCTGCTCTATATACTGCCCACTTGATGGGTTTTTAAAAAGGGTTTATACCTTCTTATTTTCGAATTAGAACCAACTCCTTAAGAAGGTTAATTTTAACCCTGTCATGAGACATAACGTTCGTCAATTTATCAATCGGAATCAGAGTAGCAATAAAATATCAAAAATTCAAAATTCGAGCCGAGAAAATCGATAAGATTATTAGCTTTCTAGGAACCAAATTTTTGACGTTTTTTTTTAAATTGAACTTTAGGGAAACCGCTTATTGTTTTCATATTTTTTTGATAGAAAAATTAATCTTTTAATCAAAACCAATTCAAAATATTGAAATTTTATTTTATATCGAAATTTTATTATTAAGAAAAGTTCATCTAATTTGGCTGCGGTATAACTGCAAATTAGAATGAAGGCGCTCATTGTCTTGAGCTCATTGTTTGCCCTTTCTATAAAAATTCATATATCGGCCTGAAATTTTGCTTAAATACATATACTTTCAATGAGCTTTCGAGATTTTGAAGCATTTTCTTTTGGAAAAATTGAAATTTCGTGAAAGGACCGATATCTGCATAGAAAAAAGATTATAAAACGTAAAATTTTGTTCGAAACTTACAGCTTTCTTTGAGCTTACAATGGGCTGAGAAAGCTCTTAGCGAAAATTTCATATTTTATCAAAATTGAATGAATCGAATAAAAATTGGATTCAAAATGATATAAAATGACATTAAGAGTTTTAAGCTTTTAATGAGCTTTCGAGACTTTTTTGGAAACAGTTGAAATTTTATTAAAGGTTCGTTATTTGAATAAAAAATGGATTTTTAAACGTAAAAAATTATGTTCCAAACTTTGGGCTTTCGCTGCGCTTTAAAAGGTTTGGACAAGCTTACTGCGAACATTTTTATATTTCATTTAAATTTAATGAATCGGATAAAAATTCAATTCCAAATTATACAAAATGACATTTTAATTTTAAGCTTTCAATGAGCTTTCGAGATTTTTGAACCCTTTTTTTGGAAAAATTTGAAATTTCGATAAAGGTTCGTTATTTGGATAGAAAGTAGATTTTAAAATGATAAAAATAAGGTTCGAATAATAAAGCTTTCTGGGAGCTTTTAGGTTTTCGCAGAGCTTTTGTACGAAAAGTTTAGTTTCGATATGTTTGTATTTTGCCTCATCTAATTTATCATTTTTTTGTATCATTACATTCCGAAGAAAATTATTGGGGAAATCCAGACTAAATGTCGTAATGTCCGATAAATCAAATTTCTCGAAAAAACGCCGGGTAGACTCGCAAAGATATGGAAGACTTATTTTGCAGTTAATCATGGACTGATGAAACGCATGACCCGAGAGACATAATATATCATATAAACTATGAGCTTAGTTGTCTGGTATTTTTGGCGAATAAAACTTCTTTCAAGCAGAAGTTCACGTAATAAAATCATGTCTACAAGAAAACAGTAATAGGAGA
Source organism: Symmerus nobilis (assembly GCA_027564815.1). NCBI lineage: Eukaryota > Metazoa > Arthropoda > Insecta > Diptera > Mycetophilidae > Symmerus > Symmerus nobilis. The sequence goes on from JANTOP010000953.1 coordinate 16,940, forward strand.
GCCAAGCAAGCAGCTCACATACCAGGAACTTTCTGTTGGTTATCGGAATGCATTGCTAGGAGGATCGATTTCAAAATGATCCGACTACTAGAAAATCTGCATTTAGAACACCTTGCAGACATATCGTTCCTGACTAACATTACGAGATCCGCTAGTACATCTACGTCTACATGTATAGGGAAAATTTCTGTCTCCCTCAGAGAAATTTTCATAGAAGTGAAAAATTGCCGAAACTGTTCATACTTTTCAATCATCCTACTTAATTTACATTTATATTATTTTTCTATGAAAAAAAAATGATGAAAAATGATTATCTTTACGCTGAAAATGAACATATTTTCCTTGCTAATTGTTCTACTTCTGTAGAAAAGAAATATGAAACCGATACTACCGATACAACTCATTTTTTCCGTCACAAAATTGGACAATATTTTAACAGTAAATGAGCGGTTTTTTAAAAAAATACAATCATTTTCGTTGTTATGTTATGACATTCAATTATCTGAATGTTTTTTTGTGCCGATCACGCTTCTTTAGATGGCACAAAATCCAATACAAACGGTCACGTAATTTTAATATATTCATATAGACTTGGACTGGGTGTCCGGCATTCAGATAACAGATAATGAGTAAAGTTTGATTGGTAATATTTAGGTTGGGACATTGTTGGACCCCTGGTATCCCATACAGAAGGGACTTCGGTCAAGTCATTCTAAAATATTCAAATAAGCAAACAATAAATGTTTCTTTTCATTGACTTGACGTGTTAAATGGATTCTTAATTATCTTTGGATGATTTCAATGAACTGAGCACGAACTTAGTTGATTACGGTTTTACTTATTATCGGATCATTTATAAATCGGAACTTTTTAAAGTACTTTTTTCTTCTGTGATAATTGAAATTGTAAAATTATGGAAATTATGTTCAGAAGAATAGACTTTAGAATTATTGTTGAACTAGGTCGTCGTCTCAATCATATTTTTTAACGGTTTTTCTTTCATACTAAATATCAGTAGGTTATGGAGGCGAATGAGAGCGTGCCAATTATTACTTTACGTGATTACACTCAAAAATATCAATAGGTAAAAATACAAAAATGAAATATTTCGGAATAATTGAAATTTATCTAGTTATAAGAAAAATCAAAAATATGTAAAGGGCTCGTACCGACAAATTTGAATATCAGACATCGCAACATTTGATCCGGATTTCCCAATTATTTTCTTCGAATCCAAAAAAAATGTAATGATACCAAATGAAAAATACAAAAATACCAAAACTAAACATTTCGTTCAAAAGCTCCGCAAATATTTAAAAGCTCCCAGAAAGCTTTATATTCCGAACCCTATTTTATACATTTTAAAATCTATTTTCTGTTCAGATAATGATCCTGATAACGAAATTTCAAATTTTCCTACAACAAGATTGAAAAATCTCGAAAGCACATTGATGACTTAAAATTAAAATGAAATGTTGAATTTTGGTAGAAAGCTTATTAAAGCTATAAAAAGCACAACGAAAGCTTTAAGTTTCGAATTTAAATTTGAACGTTTAAAATTCTATGTCTACCGAGTTACGATTCCTTTCCTTTAATTTCAAATTTTCCAAAAAAAAAAAAAAATGCTTCAAAAATTCCGAAAGCTTATTCCAGTTATTAAATAAAATAGAAGTTTGAGTTAGAAATTTACAGCAATAAAAATTGGTTACAACTACACGACACTGAAGTGGAGATACATATACTGAATAGACTTACTATAATACGGTTTCACTGAACTTTGTATAAATTAAATAATCAATAGCAATGCAATTAAAAACATAAATGATCAGGTTGTTTTATAGACAAGTATATAATTGGCGAATTTTGCAATCCCTTTCAAATCTATTTAAAATATTTGTTCAATTTAGCTGAACCTTTTTACCTGTAAAATTAATGAGCTAAGCTAGAAAGTAATTTCAGGATTTTGCAATTAAAATTTTTTTGAGCCAGTTCTAAAGTGGAGAAAAATTGATAATTTTCTTGCATTACTACCATTTTCATGGTGTACCCCATAAAATCAGGGGATTAATTTTTTGAAAAAA
>JANTOP010000964.1:0-19009 GCA_027564815.1 Symmerus nobilis
CACACTTCCCATCACAATTTTCATGCAACAGTTCTGTCCGATACATTGTATTAACATATCAATGATATTTGTTAATGATTTAACACATCTCCATATGATATATGTAACAATGGCTATGATTTTCCACACTATTTTAAATTTAAATCAACTCGTAACGAACTCCAACTTAATAATCTCTAATTAGCATATAGAGTTACAGCCATTTAGCGGATACCGGTAACTTTACAACATTTTTAAGAACTAAACGAGTGGTATAATACGATAACATTATGGAACACAAGCTCCATACTAATATACTCATTTCTGCTCCCAAATGGTTAACTTCGTGCTCTTAGCTAATGTTTCGCAATAGAGTTTTTAATTAATAGAATATATTTTCCTAAATTTCGTTGTAATTGTATTTAAATTCAAAAGTAAATTACTGAATTATACTGTGGAACATAGTAACTTCTAACAATGTAATGATTGGAAGAAATATCGTTTAAGGAGACATGAAACCCAATATTGACCAAAATTGCAGAAAAATGAGAAAAAATTTTTATTGCATATTTTGAATCTTTGAACTGTCCTCTTTCACGTGATGTAATTGAAATTTCAAACACCCACTCGAAACTCATTCAAATGTAAAATTTAAGATGCTGAATACATAACAATATTATATCAAAGCAATCTTTAAATCGATTTATCTCCACTATTTATTTATCACATTTTCCAAGATTCAAAATTCTCCTCGGAGCTTAATTTTCATGCGATTTTACTGTTTTTCTCACGTATTCAGTAAAAGATTACGATTGAATTCTAAAGACAGATTTTTGATATTTCGTTTTTTAACAAAGTTATTAATTATTTAGGGCACAAAACACCCGAAAAAAGGTTTTTTCGGTTTTTTGTGTCAAGTCGAAGTAGAAATGCTATAACTTTGAAAAAATAAAGTTTATCAAAATTCTGTCTTTAGAAATCATTTATTATGAAAGGACGAACAAGTTCAGGTAAGCAAAATGAAAATCGAAAATAAAATGGACTCCGAGGAGCATTTTGAAAATGGCCCTTTTTTGAAGCTATTATTAATAAATAAAGATTTTAGCCATTTGGGTTGCATGTCTCCTTAACTAAAAAATTGGGAAGGGCAATTCATATTTTTATTCTCCTTAGAACATTTAACTTGTTTGTTTACTTGAGAATATGAAATTCGTCATATTTCCTATAGTTAGTTGCCCAATAGCTAAGTTATTATCGTATTAATATTTCTTTAGATGCTTCAGAAATTCAATAAAATTTCTCCATATTTTATTAAACTTCTTAAATTATTTAAGAAGAATAACCATTCCTATTTCCTTTCTCATTATCTTGCAATTATATTTTTGATTACCGTAATGATTATTACGATAATTTCTCAACCGGTAATAACCAAAATTTCATTTAAGTTTTAAATTGGAGTTATCGCTTCTTGTTCTGGATTTATCAATCTTAATCCCGTTATAAAAAACTACACAGAATTTCAATTGGTAATGTTTAACCAATTTAGATGAAATTTTAATACTTTACACAATAAACAGCATAAACCACTTTCCACAACATAATCGTAATTTCATAAAAGAAAGCAACTTCTTCCACATTTTTCATTAAATTTTAATGTAATTATTAAAAAAAATTATTTTTCAATGTAAATGTAAAATTATCGCCGAATATAACAGCACTTATAATTGGCAGTAATAACACATTTAAAAAATAACAGTAGGAGGCATAATTTTCGTTGTTTAGAGTAATTTCAGGTCGCTGATTCCGAAAATCTGTTCTGAGTATCTTCGAATACTAATAACAAAATATGAGGTACCAAATCATTTGTCGTCTTTTGCCTGTGGTGTCTTGTCCCTTGATATACTATAGGTACTAATAAATGAAATATATAATTGCAATTGCACTATAGACACTCAGGCCCCATTATCACCTACATTCTTATTATGTCCTTTTTATTATAGTTAATTAAAGTGGAAATAGTTCATTATGCTGAGATTAATGTAAATACTGCAGCAGTACTTCTTGATGTAATATGGCTATGTAAATTGTTGCCTGAAATGGAAGCATGTGTAAAATTGGCAAAGAGAAAAATTTGGGTCATTGATCGACGAAAAAGGAGAAGAGAGGGGGGGGGGGGGTAAAATTTCTCTTCTCCGATAAGTAATTTGTAATTGGAATAAATATATTCAAATAAAAATTACTCGATTTATACACAAAATAAAAAACTACGCAAAAATTAAATGATTATAGTTTTAAAATGAGTATTTTATTTAAAAAATAAAAGCAAAGTGGGCGATTTCAGATTTAACGAAAGTGCTACTATAGTACATTTCATATCCTAATTGGTTGGTATACCTGCAAACTGATATGATGATAGTAATGATGATATTGACCATAATAAGAACGATATTGAAGTCATTGAAACACGTACTGAGGAAACTGTGCAGGAGCAAATGGAGTGCCCGTTTAAGGAACATTTACCTGTACCTGAAAAAAATGTCGTTTGACGTCAATGTCTTCAAAAAAAACCATTAATCGTGAACTTGCACAATTTGAGGACGTTGGCATACACGGAAAATGGTTACACCTAGTATACAAAGCCCTAAAATCAGTTGCACCAACCAGCGTTGAGTCTGAAAGGGCGTTTTCAGCATCTGGTAAACTGCGCATGAAAATTCGTTCTCGTTTAGGTGATATCATTAATGAAGTATGCTTCCTACGTGCCTATTTTAAAGGAACGGATTAGATGTGAGAAATAAAAATAAATTGATGTATTTTCTTTTATTTGCTTAATAATCAATAAGAAGTAATGCTGGGAGAAGTGGACAGCAACATTTAATATTTTAAGGTAATGAAAAACGTACAATTTGTCTCTTTGTTAAAAAAATCCCAATAATCGATTAATAATCGATTATTTTGAAAAAATAATCGAAATAATCGATTATTTCAAGTCCCGATTATTTGCAATCACTAGTGGCGCCATACCACTTTACGTTTCCGTAGCTCTATTTACCTTATAATAGGTAATGTCGATTAGGAACGTCTGTAATTCTCACTGTTTTCCTACAGACGGCATTACCTTAGCCTTTTTGCGGCGGGCAAAAATACAGCCAACTTCATCGTGAAGGTCCACCATTAGGCTCGAAATGACTGTACGGCCGAATTGTGAATAAAATATTTTTTCATAGCGTTAAATATGAAACAACATGCAGAGATAGGTTTAGATGCTTCAAAAGTAATGATTTTGAGGTTAAAGGTCTGGCCCACCGAAAAAGTTTGAAGGCGAAAAATTCGGAGCATTTGCCGATGAAGACGCAAAATGAACTTGCAGAATCATTAATAGCTAATCACACAAGAGTTGTCAAACGTTTAAAACCATTAGGATTGATTCAAAAGCAATAAAATTGCAACTGACGATGAAAAGTGGATACATTACGATAACCCAAAGAGTTGAACATCGTGGGATAAGCTCGGCCGTGCATCAACATCGACGGTAAAGGCCAAAATCCATGTTTCGAAGCATGTGCTCTGTATTTGATGGAATCAGCTGGGTGTAGTGTATTATGAGCTGTTGCGAACCCAGCGAAACTATCACGGGAGAACGCTACCAACTACAATTGATGACTTTGAGCCGAGAATTGAAGGAAAAACGGTCGAAATGAGAGGAAAGACATGACGAAGTAATTTTGAAGCATGATGACAACGATCGGCCAAAACGTGTTGCAAAATTGGTCAAAAGCTACTTGGAAATGCTTAAATGGGAAGTACTACCCAATCCGCTGTATTCATCAGACATTACTCCTTCTGATTACCACTTGTTCAGATTGATGGCTTATAGACTGGCTAAGCAGTACAGTAGAGACAGTTTTTAGACAGTATTTGGGAAACTAAGAAATTGATCCAGGCAACTAGAACTTAATAGTATACCGGTACACTATATAGGAAATACATACAATAGGAATAGGGGAACAGTATTCGGAAAATGTTAATGTTTTTACGATGTACGAGGATGTACGGTATTAAAATTTTTTTTAAGAATCAACTTTTCCAACTGCGGAAAGTTTGTCCCTTGTTCGCGCCAGCATGTTCGGTCTTGGAAGTGAAGCTTAATTTGAAGTGACTTTAGAAACGATTTAAAAAAACAATATTTATATTAAATATAATAATATTAATGATAATAAAAATGTAGTTGATTTTAAGATATAATATTAATTTGATAAAATATTTTTGCAAAACGTTCTGGTCAAACGTATTTGATAACTTTACTCTTTACTCTACAAAAATGAAATACTTGACACACGTTTTCATAAAATTAAAAATGAATTACACTATGGTACAAAATTTGAAAAAGAAAAGAAAAAATTGGACTGGACTGGGTGGTTTTAGACAATTAGGGGTCATGATCATAATGATCATAATACCATCATTAGTTTCTGTCCTACTCGTCAAATTTTTGAGAAAATTTAGTAGAAATATGACGATTTTTCAATGTACATATTTTTTTTCGCAATTCAATTTTGTTTTCAATATAACACTGTTTACCATACATAAAATACGCTACGAATTAACCTTGTTATAGAAGGCATACCTGTATATAAATGTATTTCTCAAATGAAATATTATTTATATTTATATGTAAATATGTTTGAATTCAATTGATGAATATTTTTCGATATGTGACGTGTAGGAGAAAAACTAATGCTGGCATCACGTTCAGCATACCCAAATTATCAAAATCCACCTAGTCTGTTCTCATTTTATTTAGTGTACCACAGTGTTATTATCGCATCTCTTTATAGTAGTGCAAGATTTAATTTCCTCAATTAGGTTTTGTTTATTTCCACGCAGAGATTATTAAATTATAATTTCTTATATCTATTTATATAATTTTATAATTATTATTATTTTATTTTAGTATGGTTTGGTTACACCAACAAATTATAATGTAAAAATATGAATTCAAAAATTTACCGAATATCCAAGTATAATATTTATATTTTTATAATTTATTACGTGTAAATATATACCAATCGTATGAGTATTTAGTATTTCATTTATGTGATGTTTTACTTAATATTTAAGGTGCTTGAGAGATAGGCTAATGAAACCAGAATTCAAACTCTTTTCCTCAATTAAATATTAAAATTATTATATATTTTCTGAAACTATTTCCTTATTAAAGGTTTCTAAGCAATTATATTTCTTGGGTTATTATTATTATAAGGCAGCGGATTATAAATACTATTACACATTTCAAAGAATAGAAAGAATTTAGAAAGTACATGTTATTCTTTACTACTATTATTATTACTTCTTGTGTTTCGGAAGAATTATAATTTAAATTAATTATGGACCTGAAACTCAAAATACGGAAAACTTTTTATTACGCGAGTAACCGGAAGCTGAGCCATAACTCGTTACATACAATTTAAAAGTTTCTATTGATCACGTGTGAATAATTTGAACCAAAATACTCAAAATAACGACGGGCGGTAGTAGCATACTAAAATACCGCTATAAAATTATAAAAAGTGCCTATTTTTTTTAAAAATTACTTAAGATGCCTTCATTCATGCACATGATATGGATATCGTTAGAAAGGTAAATCTCAGCGGGATGCTAAGTCAGATCGATGGGACTCGACAATAAAATTCATACATATTTTTATCTGAACTGAAAACTGTTTTGGACAATTTGGTTGGGAAACCTGTAAAGTTAATAATATTGAAAGATATAAAAGATGTAATAATATAATTTGTTGCCAAAAATTGAGCAACAAGTGCGTAGAATGTAAACCTTAACAACCCTGTGGGATACCTATAATACATAGTATGTTTAGAAATTTCACTTATTTAATGTTTAATTTTAATGTGAATTATATGTATTATAACATATAGGGCACAAATCTACGGACATCAAAATTATATATATCAAAAACCAAACTACTGTCAATAATTTTTGGGAAATGTACTTTAGGGCGACAAATATTTTCATATGGTCATCGATTCTACGGGCCAACGTCTAAATATGCTCAACCATTACTAAAACTACATATTTACAAATTTCAGCCAAATTGATAAATCGTATTTAGAGGTCGCACAAAATCGATATTATAAATAAACTTTAGGTGTATATCACAATTTACAAATTAAGAAAACAACTTCAAAATAGAAGCTTTTATAATATTTTTTTCAAAAATGAAACTTTTTGTTATATACCATAATAAAATAAGACCCATTTTACGGATAAGTAGTTCCATTTTTACTCTACAGCTGTAGAATAGTTAATTTCGAGCATCATCGCTTTCATTTGAAATTCTTATGATGCGACTGGTGCTTTGCACTACCTCAGTGTAATGTTTATGAAACCGTTTCTTTAATAAATTGGTCCTCCAATCTTCATACAATGCGCAATATTATAGAATAGAAAAATCCAATGTATATAATAAATCTAATATTTCGTTGACTATGAAAAGGTGATTGATTCAATTGGAACATGGGCTTTATTAAACGCACTGGATGAATGTCACATTGACTCCCGATACCCCCAATTGATAAAATATAACATATATATAGCAATGCCATGGCGAAAATGAAACTCCACGAAAATACCGCAAAGGTTAAGCTGGAGAGAGGTGTGAGGTAAGGTGATACAATACCTTCCAAGCTTTTCACCCTAATGCTATGCCCATATTTAAACTATATGCGATTTGCTGACGAAATTGTCCTTATATCTAAGACGAGACCATTCGATGCTCCATGAACTGAATGATGAATTTAAGAGAATCTTAAAATGAAGATCACCAAAACCAAAATTATGGCTAATGTAATAGCTACGCCAAGTCGATACAATAGACGGTTCAATTATTGAGCTAGTTAATAGTTATAAATATCTGGGGCATAATTTGGTAATGGAAAAAGCCAGTCAGAAGTATGAAATTCAGAAACGTATCAAACGTATCCTTGGTGGAAAACTGAAGCATAATTTAAAAGACAATTTTACGACGTCGAACGAACGAAAAACGAAAAATATTCGTCCAGTGTGTACTGCCAGTCATAACCTACGGGGCAGAGACAATAACATTAACAGAGCTAATTGCTCAAAAACTAAGAGTTGCACAGCGATGGAACGATTGATGCTGAATATATCATTAAGGGATCATAATACTAATAAATGGGTCCGTCAGCAATCGAAAGTAACCGATATTGTGCAGTGAATGGCAAAATTGAAGTGGAGCTGTGCTGTTCACATTGCGAAACTTAACGATCATCGTTGAATTCAGAACGTGACGGAATGGCGCCGTCGGGAAGATTGTAGGCTTGTGGGTTGGCATCCAATAAGTTGGACAGACGAAATAAAAAGGTTGAGATATAACTAGAAGGAATATACCCAGGACAGATACATATAAATGGAAAATTTTGGGGGAGGCCTATGTTCAGCAGTCGACTTCAGCAGGCTGATGTGATGACGAATGTTAATGGGAAAGTCTAAAAAAATGATCGTGTCCAATTTCTATCAAGAAGGGATCTTAAGATATTTTGAGAATTCATCGATTTAAAAATTTTGAACAACAACTATTTTTTATATTTGTTTAAGGGTATTGGGGACAAGTCGCAATACTCTAAAAGTGTATTTTTGAATTTACTAGTTATATTGACATGAAAACATGATTGAGTTTGGTATAGTACGAAATACAGGTGAACATCGCAATGGGCTTCTCATTCTAAATGAAAACATCCATCACTACTAACAAAATCGGCATTTCTTTAGTAAAGCGCATTTTCCAACATTTGAATTGAAATCTGAAATTTAATGAAAGTGACTTTTATAATTGAATGCACTGAAAAGTTTACATCCATGAAAAGTATACTCTGTAAAAAAGTTTACAATTACAAAATATCTGGAGTTACTACTTGAGCATATGTAAAATTTAGTATGCAATAGTGAACCGAACTAATTTTTATTCGAAAAATGGAGAAACTGACATTTACTCCATGTGTCGATCATTTATTATTATGTATATGTATGTTCGTATCTTTGATTTGAAAATGTGTATTAGGATGGTTGACAATTTTTCAATCATTTTACTTCTAAACATTCATTGTAAGAGAACTATTAATAATTAATATAATTAATGTAATATAATAATAATAAAGATGGATTGCATATAAATGCACACGTACATCAAGAGATAACGACACAAACATTCCAAAATAAGGATAAAGAAAATGTGATAAGAAGTAATGAAAATTGTCTTTAACAATTTCTACGTTTATTCCAACAATAGTAGATTGATAATACGAATCAAAGAGCTATCAACTCCTTGTTTAAAAACGTTGAGCGTTTACTTTTGAACGCATACCACAAAATACCTTTTTGTAAGTGATATATCTTAGCTACAAAAATTACTAAATATTTCATACTGTTACATATTTTCTTTAGTTTTGGCGATTATTTTAAAATTGTGTTCGTTAAAAAATATTAAAAACAATCGTAGTTATTGAAAATTAAGTGAAGCAGCGAATGTGGTGCGGTGGAAAGTGGTGTACATGAACTAACAACGTTAATTATAAAACATGCTCACCACAAAATTCTACATGGGGGCATTAGAGCCACCAGTCTTATCCAAAGTAGATACTGGATCCTTGACGGCAGACGCATGGTAAAGGACGTTATTCGGCATTGTTTCAGAAACAAGCCAATCACAGTCAACTCATGAGAACCCTACCAGAGGTTCAGGTGAACCAATATAAAGCTTTATAGCAGTAGTATATAGCAGTATTTGTTTGCTTATCGACGAAGGCTCTCCATATAGAACCAGTGAGTGATCTAAGCACACTAGCGTTTATAGTGGCATTCAAACGTTTCATCGCTAGACGTGGTCAATGTAACAAACTCTTATAGTGACCAAGGTACGAACTTTATCGGAACTTGTAACGAGATATTCTACAGCAGTGATTACCAACGAAGCTTTTTTGAGTGTGAAACATATAGCAATTTGGGTAAAATAGGTATAGGCGTGGTAAACAGGGTTCTACAGCAACCAACATGCTATCAAAACATGCTATTACCCGACGAAGTTACCAATAACCTGTCAACGACACGTACTGAGTGGCACTTCATACCACCAGCATCACCCAATTTTGGCGGCATTTGGGAAGCATGCGTCAAATCTGCAAAACACCATTTGAAACTAGTGTTTCACGAGGTGCGAGGCGAGGCGATGTTTCCAACAAGCGCGGTCTCGCCTCGTTTTCCTAAACGTCAACCTTGCCTTGCCTCGCCTCGCCTCGTCCGAGGTGGCGTTATAAATTTACCTCGTCTCGCATCGGTCTGAATGACCGAAAACCATTAGGATATTCGGATTCTACGGAAAATTCTACTATAGAAAATATTATCACCATTCGTGGTGGTAAATCTTGTTTAGCAGTGTAATGTTTCAAAAATATTATTGTCAAAGAGAAATAAATCATTGTATGTATTGTGTAATACCATACCATTAAGCTGTTACTTGTTAGAAATTATACCAACTACTAATATGTATACTTAACATTAATTATTCATGCCAAGAGAATACAAACAATCATTTATTTAAAAGTTAATATAAATGATAAATAAAAAGATACAGGAATTTAAATAAAGAAAATATCAGAAATTTTATATTTTTTTTTAAATATTTTTTTATTTCAATGTTTCATTAAAATTGTAATTATATATAATATGATGATTATAGCCACTACGATGCATTATACAAATTGCATTAATCTATATCAAAATTTAACAACTTTTTATATTATTTATGTTTAAAAATTTATTGTTTTAATTATTTAATTCAATTATTTATTATCTTAAATGGTTAATTAAAGACATCAAATAAAACAAATATCAATCTCGAAACAATAACTGGAGGCATATAAACTCAAAGGTACTAACTCCAACAACCGTAACTTCAAGATAAATGTAGATATACTGTGTTTTCATATTAATCCTAATGTTTAAATACATAAAAAGAGAACTGTAAATTTTTTTAAATTACGCTACTTTAAAACAATTTCAAACCGAAGAAAAATAATATATCGAATTCAATAATTTAAAAAAGATTTAGCATTATTGAGTTTATAAGCCTCCAATATTTAATTTTTTAATTACAACTACATAATCAAGTTTTAGATAAAACATAAACTCATTTAAATCTCGAAATTACATTTCAAATGATTAATTTCATTTTTCTTAATAATATATTTTAATTGATATTATAGACATTTAGAAGCGCAATTTAAGATGCATGAATATAATAGCACAGTATACTAGTTGAAATAGGGAACATAGAAAGTTACTACAAGATAGAAAGATAGAATAGTTCAGTTTATAATAAGCGATATTAAATTAGTTATTATTGCATTAACATATTTAAATCTGTTATCTTATAAATAGTTACAACAATTTTTAATTATAATTCGTTTATTATATTAAGAAAAACCATTATTTATACATTGATTAAACCATTTTCCGATGTTAAGAATGTTCAAATAAAATATTAACGATAAAATAAAAGTTTTCATGTAAGTTATTTGGAAAACAGAAAATAAATGTAAATTCTGCAAAGTTCGGCATTATAGCATTAGTTTTTAATCATATTGCGGTCAAATTGTTTTCGTCTTATTGCATTGAAACTTAAGCAGTCCATTCAAATAGGAATTTGTCAACTGACTTTAAAATTATTTGAGAAATTGATCAAGAAATTGATACGTGTGCGTGAAATAACAGTTGTAAGGAACTGGGTTGCTTTTTGCTTTATAGAAAATTGGTATACCAAACGAAAATCGATAACTTGATTAACCGCCAATTATAATTGTAACAACAAAAATTGTATAATTATATTATATCAGTGGATGCTTCAAACTTCAATATTTAAGATCAAATTGTTATGAAGTTGGCAAGCGTTTGATAGTGCTTTGCTTACCCAATTTAATCAGAATATAAATACAACTCAAGTTGTCCGATACTTGTGTATGAAATTGCTATGTGAATGGGCTGCTTTAATAATAATTTTATTAATGATTAACGAATTGAACAGACATAATATAATATTTAATATTTTTGAAAATTAGAGTTCGAACCAAATAATTATGCATAAAATACTATCCAACGGTTAGGAATTTATTTTGCCTGCGAATTTCGTTTAAATGACTGAAAATTTGACTGATAATTACATATTGTGTTGATGCGCTTAATGAACGAAAGTATACAAAGCTTATATGTACATATTTATATCTGTCATAGGTATCTATTTTTATATCTGAAAATTGGTTTATCTTGAAATATAATTGTAGTAAGCAGTAAGGTATACACCTTCAAAATAAATTTTCTTGTTAAAGCGATCAAATATATTGTCTTATCTAATTAAACGTCTCATTAGTTATTGTTAATATACTAGTATTATACTAGTAATACTATACTATATAATATATTGCCCTCATCTTAGTTAGGGTTGGCGTTCAAAAACTTTGAATCAGCCGTCTGATCTATAAAAGAGGTCACTAAACTGTACTAAAAGGTACGCAACTCATTGTTAAAAGACAATATATTATATGTTATTCAATAAATTTGCATTTTTATATACTTCTGAAACGATATATGGAATTGGAAAAAATTATATTTGAATACGCCCCTCCGCCTTCTAACCGCCTGAAGACGTAGAAACACGTAACGCATAGTTATAAAGACCCATAATTTTTTTTATGGATAATTGTGAATTTCTTATTTATACAATAAGTTCAAATAATTTCACATTATTTTGAGTTTTATTAAGAACTTGCCTTTTTTTACCAAAACTGAATTCTCACTCACAGATATGAGTATATTCCAGAGACCTGTCTAAAACAATTTGGATGAATAATAATTTCAATACCTTTGAATACCATAGTTGACTGGATACCATGACATGCACTCTTAATTGTATACGACGCGTAACAATCAATTGATCGAGTAATACAGTAATTCCCAAGGCTTAAAATGAAAGGATAAACAATCTTTAGTAAACTATAGGTAGATTTTAAACCGTCGTATTTTATTCCTCGATATTAAAATGGTACCTCTAAATGCAAGTGTATGCCTCGCTTAATATCCTAGAGGATATATATGGCAATATAAGATAATAGTATATACTATATACCAATGATATGAAGAGCGCTGTTATGACAATTATAGTATTATTTCCAATAAAAAAATTACTAAACTATAATATTTTCCCAAAAGTGCCAGCAATTGGCGTCTGTTTCCAAAGTGATGCTCAATAAAGTTGTTCGTAACGTTGAAGGACTAAATCAGTAAAAAGGATAGCCAAGCTAACAACTTTTCAAGAAAATCGTAAAATTTGATAAGGAATTACATCAAATATTTAAATATCATACAATTTTAAAAAAGTTGAGGATTTTCATGAAAATAATCAGTTTTTGCCCATACTTTCTGTGAATACGAGTATAATATCCAACTTAAATATATCCAAAAAAAATCTTTAGGACAAAATTTTAAGTAAAACAAATGTGGATCATTCTGTATGACGAAATTGAGAGAATTTAGTTATTTAATTGCTATCCAATTTTAGAAGTGTTAGAATACTTTTAAAAAACGTCCAAACCTGCATAATAACCTAGCAGATCATTATGAGTTGTATCGGCAATGACTTTTTATTGTATGAACTATGAACCGTATTTTTCATTGTATTAATGGTGAAAAAATGTTATGTCATGTGAAATATATAAATTATAGGAGCCTGTCCTATTATTGATTCGCCACTGTAAGGAATTTATTATGAAATGAAATGTATATAGTAAGTAGTATGTTTAGTTTTATTCATTTTGATATGTTACTTAAAGTAGGCTGTGAATTTAGTAAAATTAATTAAATATGATTCGAATAAATGTAAATAAAGATGACGAAGCTTTTGGAAAATATATCATTGGTTTTTATTTTACGCACTGTCACAGTCATATTATAAAACCCTGGTAACTTAGAAAGCATTCCGATAAGAGCATATAGGGAAACCAGAAAAGAAGCTGTTGTCTATGTTTCGCATCCGCCCTATAAAATCTTAAATCTTTCAAAATATAAAATATACGAAAGTGGATATACTTTTATTGAATACATTTTTGCTGGTTAATGCTAAAACAGGCAAAATTTAAACAAATTAAGACAGATTTTTCTTTATGGTTAGGAGTCTGAAATTAAGGACACTTCTTTAAAGTTAAGGACACTTGGCACCCCAGAATACATCTCAGAAAAATTCGACTAACAGAAATCATATTATTTGTTCGTAGCTCATGCAATACTGACTACAATTTCATATAATAATATATGTGTGTAAGAAAAGGGACTAAAAGGAGCTGTAAACAGGAACTAAAAACGACATTTATTTCGTTAGTTACATTCATTAGTGTTCTTTTAATATAATCTGTATTCGTTAATTTTAATATTATTCCGCTTGTCCTATCGACAACCTCGTTTCAATACAGAAAGCAAAGAAAATTCGTTTCGTCTTTATTTGCCATGAAATATCGGCTAATTTTGTTATTTCGTTTTCGTTTCGTTTGTAGTCCCTGGTTATAAAACCTTACATAGATATGTTGCTACGTAATTTGAAAAGTAAATTGCAAAGGGACAAAATGAAAAGTGAATCATGTTTGGGGCTATATTTCTGTAAATTCAATGAGCCGTGCAGTATATAACTTTCTAGTAGTATCGTTTAAGTGTTACCAGTTATTGCATTTCTTGGAAAACATAAGTTATTAAAGGTTACACCAGCCCGAAAACAATTCACCTAAAATGACAGGTTTCCGAATATTTCTTTACAGCCTCGTATCGAACATGGGAAGAGTTGTCCGACAACCGCATTTGCTTCAACCTATCATTTTCACGGGGCACGTTGTCACACAGGGCACGTTATCACAATGGCTCTATTGCGAAAAGTATTCATTATAGCGAACTCCTGGTCATATATTATCTATCTATGAATGGCAATTCTTTTCATGTTCACTGCTCCTCGATCGCATCAGCTCTATTTACCAGAGATCGAGTTGAGCATTTTTTTGTATGATAAGTAAAATTTTGTTGGCTCAGTTTTCAAGTAATAGACACTGGGCGCATTTTTTAACATATTAGAGTGTTATATCATATTAGGGTGTACTTTTAGGAAACGAAAGGCCTAGGCAACAATTTGAATATCTTAAACACACCGGCCGTGAGCATCTTGGAAGTGAAAAAATACCGCTGGGGCACGTTCTCAAAAATTTCCCGGGGCACGTTGTCACAGCTGAAACTAATGAGAGTTACATCAGTAGGTTTCGAATTGGCTGAAATATGATCCGAGGAATTATATGATTTTCGAATAAACCAACTAGCCGAAAGTGAACGGGAAAATCGCCCGAAAAGAAATGTAAAGAAAAAAAAAATATTGAGAATCATCGGATGACGACTTTAAATAATTTTTTCTAAAGGGATAAATTTATATTAAATTTAAGGGATATATTTGAGAATATAAATTAAAAGTTGAGTGAGGAATAAGACATTTACAATAAAAGGTGAATTGTGCAAAAGTTGTTTATTTTGTCTCAGCCGCTAATTCGTGACTTAGTGTTCTCAAAGGAGTAAAATCAAAAAGAAGACATTTCATATATTAGGAAGAAACAATTAAATAAACGTATTCAGGGCCGTCGAGAGTAGTAAATTCTGGCCCGGAACTGAACACTTACGGGCCCATATACAAGACATAAAACATAAAATTTGATCAGATAAAACTAGCAAGCGGATAGATAAGTCTGGGTCGCGATAAATCAGCTTTGGAGTAAAAAATAATAACGTTTACAAATTTAACCAGTAATTATTTTCTGTCATGTAAATGTTGCGAGCAAAAAGCAAGTAATAATATGTATGGAAGTAGCTAGTATTAACTTCTATTCTACAATGAATTTTAATTTAAAGTTAATAAACTTATTTTATTGACTTTCAAGGAAAGCTATTAATTTTCAAATATATTAAAAATTTTAAATTTGTCTTGTGGCTAGTGATTTGTTCTAAGCTTTGTTTATGTATTTAATATATCACAAATCCCATTAAGTTTCGATATAAATAAAACTAAGCGCATAACAATTGCGTGCCCAATTGCAAGCACTAGCTAAATTAGTTCGTTTAATCGTTAATTTCTTATCTTTATGTAATTTACAATAGAGACGCACACTTTATTTAGTGCTTCAAACCATTGACATGTGTGTGTATGTAGCCTTGCCCTATAATGCATATTGCTGAATCAACCAAGCGTTAAATTATTCAGAAGTATAGGAAACAATATTGTTGTTAGGTGAAACTTGAAATATTGTAATAGGCGAATTACTGATATTTATATGACCGTAGACAAATGGTTGTACCCAAGCGCATTTACATATAAATTTAACAAACTCCTATTTTCAAAATTTAGTTGATTGAGCAATATACATTGTACAAAGGCTTATTATGTACGTATAACGTGATAACTCTGATTCTAATGCAAAAGACCCTACTCACCATCAATAATATTGTTCAATATTTAGTATTGGCAAAATTATTGACCGTGCAGTTTACCTTTATTCCAGGCCTTCAATGTAGAATCATCGATTCTTGATTTTACTGACGAGTTGCCAATAATACCATCATGGCATCCATGATGCCATCATCAGTGGCATCCATGATGCCATCATCAGTGGCATCCAGGAATAATATTGTGAACGATATTTTCAGTATGTATTGGATATGTTTGATTCTGAAATCGTTCTTATGCTATTCTACCATACGAGCAGTGATATCGGTCGTGCAAACTTTATGTGTATAATATCTATATAACATCTATACAAAAGACAATTACGAAATGCGGCTTATAATAGTATGTATGTAATAATAAAAATAAAATATTAATTCGTTAATGGTCTCCTCAAATTTTAGAAATATTGTCGTAATACTATTGCTTCAATTTTATTGATCGTGAGTAGGTGCCTTAATGCGCTTGGCTGTAAAATATAAATCTAAATTAGGAAGGCAGTTTCTTTAAATAATTTTTCCTTTCAATGGATATTATAACTATACGTACGTACAAGTACATATACTTATATACGAGTACATTATGATCTAACAATTTAAAAACAGATTTCTTAATAAATTAAAAGAAATATCTTACAATAAAATAGAAATGTAAGAAGAATAACAAATTTTTATCTTTATACATTTTAATCAGAAAATGCTATATGCAAATGATAATTCATGATTTAATATTTAATATTTTATTTTAAAAACGCTGAATTTATGAATTTGTGGTCGTTTCCTTTTATATAATATAATATTTTATATTCTTTAAGGAATATTGCATTTAAGTTTTCTTCAGATGCCCCCTTTACACATGCATAATATTTATCATTTCTTTTGATTTACTTACACATATGTATATAAATGCCATCATAACTTAGTTGGTTCTACGGATATTGCTAATAATATTAATTATCAATTTTTTTTAACTTTCAATTGTTTTTTTACAAACAAATAAATATTAGTTACGTATAAACCTATAAATGTTTAACAATAAAACGGAGATTTTAAAAATATAAATATTTAACATATCACTGCATTACACATTTGCTTTCAATTTGTGATTTAATCTCGCTGACTTGAGTCTCTATAGAATTTTTTAACTCTGGAAAGATATTTAAGAAACAAACATTATTACAAATAATATTGACAGTGAATAGAAAATAATAATAAAACATTTTGGTTTATCTCATGACATTTGCGTACACTTGTATTCTGTAGCAGATGCATGCAGCATAATCTGTAATCAGAATAATGCAATATAGACAAATAGCTTTATACTACCAACTATGACAACGATTGTCGTCATAGTCATAGTTTTGGTCATCCTACCAGCTGCGTAATTTTGATTTCAATCCTACAAGCGTTAGATTTGTCTATTTGGTGGAGAGCTGGGTAGTATGGGAGATAACATCCGTTACGTAACGGATTGAAAAAATATAAACAGTTGAACCTGTCATTGTTACAAGAGATGAACGTTTTACTACCGTCCTTAGCATACTTACCGTATCTGCAAAATGCGTATATTACAAAACCCATTAAAATCATGTAAAGAATCATAACAATACATAAAACAGCAAAAACTCCAAATGTCGTATACGGTAAGTATGCTAAGGACGGCAGTTTAGATAAAGACAACAAATAATACAATGCAATGGAATCAATTAAATATAGCTGGCTGCGCAAAAGTGATTCAATGTCATTTAGATGCATTGTTATACGAGTATAATAATTCACCAACGTCGTTGGCGTTGGTAAATTATTTGAACAACTCATTTTAGTTCGCTATAAGTAGTTATCGCTTTCTATTTCTGAAATAGAGATTTATATTTAGCGAAATGACTTTAATAGAAACTAGTCCGGAATCGAATGCAGAGTGCAATGCTGAACACATTATTAAATATTCGCGGCATGATGCAATAATGAGTAGAACTGCTCAGTACTTATTTAGCGCATAATTTGTTTCTCCCCCAGTGCAGAACGTTTCTCTCTCTCTCTGTAAATTATATTAAGACTTTCATTTGTCAAATTATAAAGCTATAGCCGCGGACAATAGGGCAAGGTGTTCCCATGTGAATTAAGTTCATATAAGAACATATTTTAAGAATTAAGAACATATTTTATGATGGTTGCTATCGGTGCATGCTACAAATTTGCAACTGTGAAAAGTAACGATTCAAGTGTAAACAATAAAAACAAACACTTTACGTTGAACTTTAATGCCAATTCACTAGCATTAAATACTGGATACACGACACTTTTTAACCGAAAAAATTATTGGCTTCAGTAGGTACTATTTTAACATCACTCATTATTGGCTTCAGTAATGTTGTGATTGTATTCTGAGATGGTTTCGCAGTGGAACTTACATTTAAAAAGAATTAGAATTTTCGACTCTTCCATCATTCCACCCGAAATTCATTAAAGATTAAAAACGTTGACAAAAAACTCGTTTCAGAGAGATAAAGAATCCATATTTAATATATACAAACAAAAAATGGTCAGAAAGTAGGTACCAATTAAAGCGAATTTAATAATCTTTCTGACTGTCCTAATTTGCCATAGGGACACAGGAAATTACTACATATTTCCTGCCACCAAAATACTCTCATGTTTTTGGTTATAAATCCATTCGTATTGGCTATTTACCGTTTGTGTATATCCGATCGGACCATATACGACTTAAAGGGCATTTAATTGCTTTTCTAACGGTACCGTCACCGGTAATTACAAGATAAATGTAAGCTGAATCCCAAATTTAATACGACTTTTTTATGAAAGCTCGTTATATCTTCGTAAAACAATTTGTTGGCCGAATCACTGCTAATTATATCTGCTCTATAAAGAGACGAATCACACATCATGGCTTAAAACATAACATGTGAAATGGAAAATTGACAATTAATTCTTGACAAAATTATAAAAAATACCGTTTTAATAAAGATATAAAATTTCATTGTTATTTCTTACTTGTAAAATCATCTAAATCTTCTTGTTCGGCTTCAGCTGCCAATTCTTCCGGTGTTTTCTTCTTTCTCATTAACGGGTTTGGTTCTTCTTGTGGTTGCTGCTCTACCAGTTCCTCTTTCTTCTTAATATTATACTGAAATTATAAATAATTCATATCAATTCACGACTGTAATTTGATAACATTATGCAATTATATTTGGCTGTTTCCTGTTGCCTTATTCAATTTAATTTCATACATTATTTTTTTTTACATATGGACATTTCCATCTCAAATCGACCAATGAAAAACCACTTATTTTTTAAAATTTTTTTTTATGGGTCTACTGTATAGGTTTCTTTAAACTAAAAATTTTGGGTTTTTGATTTTCTCTCTAGCTACCATAGAACGCGAGTTATGGTCATTTAAAATTTG
>JANTOP010000975.1:0-19009 GCA_027564815.1 Symmerus nobilis
AAAATTGATAAGTAATTTTTGAAAATGATTCTGATAATATGACATTTCCTATCTTTAGATTAGTCTCATCATTTTATTTTAAGTTATAATATTGGAATACCAAGAGTGCCCTAAAAATATATGTTATGCTTCTGAGATTAAATGTTTCACCAGAAAGTAATGAATTTTGGAAATAAAAATTCGTTTAAATTGCCTTAGATGGTATATGTCAATATGCATAAATATGCCGACACCCTGTAATATATATATACATTTTTTTTGGCAAAAAGAAGAATCAACTTAAAACTATCATTAATTATCTTAAAACCAGTCTTTTGGCGAACGAATAAATTTACTTCTTTGCTCGAAAACATACTCTTCTATTAGTGTGATTTTACACGATTCGAAATGATGGTGTTTGGTGTTCAACCTGTGTTCGGCCCCAAAAAACCACCAAACCACCGAAAATCGATCTTATGTTAAGTAAAGAAAATTATTTATAAAAAATAAGGAAAATAAATAAATAAATAAATAAACTTTTAGAGGGAACACACAAGAGATTAGGAAAAAATGCCCATTAAATTACCCAATCGATCGAGAATCTATATATTTATTATATTTTATACACTTTTCTGGTAACATAACCACCACCAGAAGAGAAGTATATATATTTATCTCGAGTTACTTAATTAGCATTTATTATTAAAAATTCTTCGTTTTGCTGCTGGAGATGGTTTTGGACCCGTCTGCATATGCCCATGTCCCCATGTTAAAAATATTTAAAAAATATTTTGACGATATTTGTACAAATATAATGGAATTTTTTTCTTGTCTAAGGTCCATCCATTCCTCACATCTTATTTGTTTATTTAATGAGGTAAAAGAATAAATTTGTTGTAAGCTGCTAATAAGTGTGTGATAAAAATTGTTTGATTTTTGGAATTTTTTTTTTAAAGAAAAAAGGGTCCTCCCCGTCAAAAACCGGTCGTTTAGATAAATCGTTTTTTTAAATTATTATTTAGTCAATTATTACTATTTTAAAAATAAATAAATAAATATTTTTTTATTAATTACAGCACTAAATCCCTTTGTTTTATTTACTCCTAAAAACCTAATAATCTGAAATCAATTTCCGTACTTAATTAAAATTTTTAAAAAATCTGTACAAAATTTTTAAAAAATCTCTTAATCCGATTTCTTTATTGGTCGTTTAGGGATAACATTCTATCATTAGATTTTCCTCGTACAGAAGAAAATTTTCAACAATTTCGATTTTTCTATGACCACTGTAAGGGAAGTAATGTTAAATTGATTGCAGAATTGTCATCAATTTTTTTTTTTTTTTTTTTATAATTTTAACTCTTATGTGGGTCATTAAATGTATCATTTAATAGGAAATAATTTTGTAGACAGAAATTTTTCAATTGGAAGCGGTAGTATCTCGGATAAACTAAAAGCCATACATGAAATATTAAATCCGAAATAAAAATAATGATTTTCAACGGCATATTAAAAATATAAGTCGTTAGATAACCAATTAAGATTTTAATGTCATTATCTCTAGTAGACCATCCCCTAAACGGATCCTAACTGAAATTTCCAAAATTTAAATTTTCTAGGAAATGATAGTGATTTTTTGTAGAAGCAACCATTTAAAAATTACTTCCCGCTTAAAATCCTACTTAAATTATTCGGTTAATTATTTAAAAATTTTGGGAAACCCGATTTGTTCGTTATTTATTTGGGAACAATTCTGCATCATTTATTTTCTTCGTGCCGAAGAAAATACTTAGAAAATGGTATCTTTAGCGTAGTCCGGGAAATATCCAGAATTTCAAACAAATCGTTGAAATTGGTCCAAATTTCGGAAATTTTTTGTATATATTGCTCTCAAAGGAACCTATTATTTTAATATTTTATTTCACCACCTAGAAGGTTCTCCTTTCATTCAAGACTAAAAACTTGATATCAGGGGCATCCAATCTTGAGATAGGGTATTTCCTTCATATATGCGAATTGACGATATTCTTCGTATAAGATGCATTGAAAATTGTAGAATATTCAGTTGATAAGAAAACATATTTCCCTGAAATGAACCTATTTTTTTAATATTTTATTTCACTAACTAGAAGCCTCCTCTTTTATTTAAGACCAATTTTTAAAAATCAGGGGCATCCGATTTTAAGATAGGGGATTTTCTTCATTTTTGGTGCCATTGTAGTAATTTTGGTAGAATGAAAAAAAGGTTCTTGAATTTCCTACTCCAATATTTAGGCTCCCTGCGAATTTTCCGATATTTTTTTTTAGATTTTAAGTAATAAATGGAAAATTAGTGGAAGATAATTTTTGGAAAAAATCAACCCTTCTCAGGTTGATTGTAGTTTATTAGAATTCGACCATTAAAACTGAGATTTTCAAGGAAAATATTTTTAATCATCCGGAAAAAATTTAAATTTCAAATTTCAAATTGGATTCATTTAAGGGATGAGCTAAGCGATTTAATTACGTATAAATATTACCCCCCTCCCCCGCAAGTTATATTTTTAAAATTCCATCAAAGTCGATTGTTATTTAATAAATCGAATAATTTCTAGATTTTTCTTCATTTTTTCAATGAGATTTCTTTAAATTAATTATTTCAATAAAAACACGGCCGAATCTTCCCGAGTTGGTCTTAAATGATAGGTGATGATCACAGGGATAGTATTCCTTTCTGAAAAATAAATTTAAAAATCTTTAACTTAATAAATGTAGGCATCTTCTACATTAAGAATTTTCCGAAATTCCAAAAAATTCATTGGCCGTAAACTCGCCTATTAAAATAATTTTTATTTAAGACGACCGATTTAAGAAAGGAAAATCAATGAAATTAATTGGACTTATATTCAAAATTAAATTTTAAAAAATAAGGAAATTAATTAAAATCTGGAGATATTTTTTAGCCATTTAAGCCTAATTTTAATATTTAATTTAAGAATTTATATAATTAAAAATTTAATGTACAAAAATTTCAAATAAAAAATATTTTAAATATCCTACCCGAATTTTAAATTAAATTAAAAATAATTTAATTAAATATTTATCTGTAAATTGGGCAGCTAAAATTTGTAATTTCCCCTCGAATTTAATTTATTCTATTAAATTAAATAAATTAATTAATTCAATATTTAATACATTAGATTATGAAATTAATTCATTAAATTAGTTCTAAGACATTTTATGAAGAAATTTTGTTAAATAATTATTCCGATTTTAGTGTAATTTTTATTTTGGCTAAAAATCAAATTTTATAGAATTTTTCTTACCAATTCGTGAATAATTTAAATTTCCGGAAAATTCTCTTAAGAAATCGGAAAATCTGAATATATGTAGAATTGAATCTAAGAGTGCAGGGAAGAATTTGTAGACCAAACTTTTCCATAATATTAACCCCCTGATTTTAGGGGGGTCAATATAGGATGCAGTAGGCAAAATTAAAGAATCACTCTCAATTCGACAAATTTATTAAATTTTTCTGACTGTCAGGTGAAAAACTGAAATTTGCAGAAAATTATTTTAAGGAGTCGAATAACTTCAATTTCCATTCTCAATATTTCAATACAATTAACCCCCGAATTTTGGTGGGGTTTTCTATAGAACACAATTTTTAAATCGCCACTCTAAAAAGCGTTTAGAATTTCGTTTAAAATTTAAAATTTCAAAATTTTATTTAAGATAATTTAAGGGGATGGTTTAATAGAAATAATGACATAAAAACCTTAAGGGGTTATCTAACAAGTTATATTTTTAAAATGACGTCAAACATCGATTTGTCAGAAATGATAATATTTTTCTGAGTTTTTGGGTCGTTCTTGAGAAAAATTAAATTTAAAAAAAATTTCCTTCGAGGCGAGGATAATCTAACTACACAGAATTGTTCCTAAAAGAATAATGAACAAACCACTTTGATCAAAATTTAAAAAAAGTTAACCCCCGAATTTTGGTTAGAAGAAAATTTATTAAATCGAAATTTAAAAAAAAAGAAGTTTCGAGACATAGCAAGTTTGTAAAATTTGTAGAAAACTTAACTCCCGATTTTAAGGATCGAGGATGTTTTGGAAAGGAGAAAGTCAGTAGATTTTCTTAAAAAAATAAAAACAAAAAAATACACTGAAAAAAATTCCAATAAAAACGATTGATTTAATTTTAAAATTTCATTCTATTTTTAATGGGTGAAATTACACACATTCTATTCATTTTTACATACAATTTGTTTAAAATAACTCAGCTGCTCCGGATATCTAAATACTTCATCACCTCCTTTTTAAATTACTCATTTACAGACGATCGCCATCACCATGACAATATATTCGCGTACGAATCCATTCCATTCGATTGATGTGTCCCCGATGCGTCCGGTAATCGACGCCATCATTATATGTATATGCGTACTGGCCACGCCCACCCTCCTACAATTGGA
Source organism: Symmerus nobilis (assembly GCA_027564815.1). Taxonomy (NCBI): domain Eukaryota; kingdom Metazoa; phylum Arthropoda; class Insecta; order Diptera; family Mycetophilidae; genus Symmerus; species Symmerus nobilis. The sequence continues at coordinate 4,439 of JANTOP010000975.1, forward strand.
TGCGACCGTCCAATCGAAACTTGGCGTCCATATGGTGCGTTCGCCCGAATCAACAATCGCTCCGTTACGTGACGAGGTTCTATTCGAATGTGAGCTGAATTTGGAGCCGGACCGTTTGGATTGGAGATTTCTACCGCAAACGGCCGGTCGGCATGATAAAAATGAGTATGTTTATTTGAGTAATGTAAGTATAGATAGATTTTTCGTTGTTAAGTACGAACCTAGATTTAATTTCTTCCCCCTCCCGGATCACAGGATATCTATAATATAACAACCGAAGGTAGTTCCTCAAAATTGCATGTATTCGTAAGCCGAGAATGGATCGGTGAATATCAATGCGTTGCCTGGTTTGGAGCGTCAGCGATCGCTTCCATACCGGCTAAATTAACATTAGCTGAAATTAGTCTGTCTAGTGATCGTTCGGATCGTCGTGGCATTAGTACGGCACCGAAATCCGTAACATGGTTGGTGCCGGATGGTAATACGATCCTAATCAAATGCGGTACCGTCTATTCGAATCCGCCACCCGTTTGGAGTTTCTATAAGAATAATAAACCGATAACAGTTCCTACACTCACCGTTCCTCAACAACCAATCGACGCTCTGATACTCGCAAATCTACGGCCGTCCGATTCCGGTACGTATTGGTGTTCGGCGCTGAACGCCATCACCGGTTCTGAATTTAAATTACCGCAACAGATAACGTTATCCGTTATCGAAGCGGACAAACAAGCGCCGAGTTTTTTAACCGAACCGCCAGCACAGGCAACAGTTCGTCCCGGAGCAACAGCGTTACTCGAATGTCCGGGAATCGGTAATCCGGTACCGAAAGCTGTTTGGAGCCGTCCCGATTCAACAATCCCAACAAATCGATCAACGATTTTAAATTACGGATTGAAAATTAATAATATTCAACCGGACGATCGGGGTACGTATGTCTGCCGGCTGGATAATGGTATCGCTCCGGCTCTGGTACACACAATCCATTTAAATGTTCAGGAACCGCCGGTTATTATATCGGGACCCCAAGTAACGTTGACCAATGAAAGTGATCCATTAGAATTGGAATGTCTGGCTGATGGATCACCGGATCCGGATATCTACTGGATGATAAATGGGGCTGATGTACGATGGGACTCCGCTATAACAATGAATGGGAGTCGAATGATTGTACGGTCGGTGGAGAAGCGGCATGCCGGAATTATACAGTGCTTTGCGCGGAATGAGGTTGGTGAAGTGAATTTCGGTAATTTGTTGCAGGTGAATCCGAAACAGATACCGGGCGGTATTGGCGGACAACCGTTGGGTTCGGTTCCGCAGTCGACACGATCCAATTTGGATCATACCGGGAAACCGCCGAAGGGGCGGAAGAAACATAAGCATGGTAAGTTTGGGTCTGCTTTAACATAATTATTTTAAGATTTAATTGCGGCGGGCTTTTCGTCAAATTTGCCGATAATTGACGATGCTTTTCCGACCATTACCGATTTTCTAAGACTTGCGCATTCCTACTATTTTTTTTTCTTATTTAATATCGGGAATTGTAGGGAAATATTTTTAAAAAATATCGCAAAGCTGATAAAATTATAGGAAAATTCGGGGAAAATCAGGAAAAATCCACGGAATCCCGAAAACGGCGGGAAAAGTCGCATAAAACCAGAGAAAATACCTGAGGATGCGATAAAAAATCGTAGAACCTGAGAATAGGCGGCTAAAGTTAGAAAAAGTCAAGGAAATATCAGAAAGTCAGGGAAAAGTTAAGAAAAAAATTGAATAAGGTGAGGAAAAATCAGGGAAATTCAGAAAAGTCAAAGTTCCGTCGAAAGAAGTTAGGAAAATTCTAAAAATTGGGCAACAGTCCGAAAACTATTCGGAAATGTCGCATAAAGTCAGGGAAATTCAGATAAATCTAAGTTAAGTAGGCGAAGGTCAGGAAATTCGGCAACAGTCTGCAAATAATCGGGTAATATTGGAAAAAATTCGGGAAGAGAAGAAAAAGGTCGGAAAAGTCAAGGAAATATTTCCATTATTCTCTTCGACCCTTCTGGTCTCCGGAATTCTCCCATTTCCACGAGTTCATTCGTTTGGCCTCTTTGAACTTTTCTCAATTTTTTATTCGTTTATCCCAAGTTCTTTTTGGCCTCTCCTTTGGTCCTAAGTCTAATTTCCAGAACTTTTCCTGACTTTTCTCGACTATCCAGGCTATTTCCGATTTTTACCCACTGAACCTGACCGTTTGTGGGCTGAAGGATGGAGGGATAATGGAAATTATCATGATTCGATCTTCTGAAGGTAAATAAAAGGAAAGATTTTGGTTCGATTTGAAAAATTCTTTTTTTATTAGAACTCACTCGAGGATCCATAAAATTTAAATGAAAACTTCTCGTTCCTAAGACTCGGGTTCAAGGATGACTCCCAGAATCTCTGAAGATTATCGTCCGATTTGGAAAATTCTTTTTTCGTTAGAATTCACTTGAGGTTTTATTAAAATTTAATTAAAGCTTATTGTTCCTAGGACTCGGGTTCCAGGATAAATCCCAGAACCTTCTAAGATTACCGCCCGATTTCAAAAATTCTTTTTTTATTAGAACTCAGTTGAGGTTACCTTAAAATTTAGTTAAAGCCTCTCGTTCCTAGGACTCGGGTTCAAGGATGAATCCCAGAACCTTCGAAGATTACCGTACGATTTTAAAAATTCTTTTTGGGTTAGAACCATCTTGAAATGGCAATGAAATTTAATAAAAAATTCTCGTTCCTAGGAACCGTATTCCAGGTTAAATCCCAGAATCTTCGAAAATTACCATCCGATTTGGAAAATTCTTTTTACGTTAGAATTTTCTTGAGGTTTTATTAAAATTTAATTAAAACTTCTTGTTCCTAGGACAAGGGGTCCAGGATAAATCCCAGAACCTTCTAAGATTACCGCCCGATTTCAAAAATTCTTTTTTTATTAGAACTCACTTGAGGTTACCTTAAAATGTATTTAAAGCTTCTCGTTCCTAGGAGTCGGGTTCCAAGATGAATCCCAGAACCTTCGAAGATTACCGTTCGATTTTTAAAATTATTTTTGGGTAAGAACCACCTTGAAATAGCAAGGAAATTTAATAAAAACTTCTCGTTCCTAGGACTCGGGTTCCAAGATGAATCCCAGAACCTTCGAAGATTACCGTTCGATTTTAAAAATTCTTTTTGGGTTGGAACCACCTTAAAATAGCAAGGAAATTTAATAAAAACTTCTCGTTCCTAGGACTCGGGTTCCCGGATAAATCCCAGAACCTTCTAAGATTACCGCCCGATTTCAATAATTCTTTTTTTATTAGAACTCACTTGAGGTTACCTTAAAATTTAGTTAAAGCTTCTCGTTCCTAGGACTCGGGTTCCAAGATGAATCCCAGAACCTTCGAAGATTACCGTTTGATTTTAAAAATTCTTGTTGGGTTAGAACCACCTTGAAATAGCAAGGAAATTTAATAAAAACTTCTCGTTCCTAGGAGGCGGATTTCGTGATGAATCCCAGAATCTCTCAGAAAAATCAAACTTTGAATATTTGGGTTCTTTGGAAACAAATTCATGGAATCTTAGGATATGGTAGGTTGTTCAATAATTTAGGGAACAGAAATAAAACCTAGCCTGCAGAACAGATGGGGCCATAATTCCAATAGCTCCGGTAAGGGTTGAATTTACAGCTCCGGAGATAAAAGAATGTCTTTTTAATTTCAAAGATAAATTTATTGGATTTCCTTGTAATTAAATTAAATTAAATTATTTCAAATCTACAAACTAAAAATACCAATCCGATAATCGGTACTTTCCTTAATTCTAATAAACCCTAGGCTTCTTCATCTGCTCCAATTTCAATTCCATCTCCTTAATTCGCATCTTATGCACGTCTGATTCATTTTTCAGTTCCATTCGCGCCTTCGCCAAATACATTTCCTGCACCTTACATCGCATTTTCGATTCCAGTACCCGATTTTTCATCTCCTCCATCTGTAACCGTCTCAACTCTTCCGTATGTCGGATCGATTGATCATCGATCACATTACTATCAGACATTTCAACCATTTCAATGGGATGATGGGAATCGTCCTCCTCCATTTCCAACTCCTCATCCGGTTCATGTTCGATGATGATCTCCTGGTCGGGTCGTTGATGGGATTGGGATTGTGTAATTTGTTGTTGTTGTTGTTGTTGTGGATGATACTCCTGTTTGATTTGTTTTTGTTTGGGGCGACGATGGCTGTGATCGTGGACAACGTTCGCTTGGATTGTTGCCAGTTTAATTGGGATCGGTGATACGGTGTTGTAGCTGTACGTTGTCGCCGGTACCGCTGTTGGCGTGTCATCGTCTGATGATGGAAAGTTTTTTTTTATTAATTCGATCGATCGGAAGTAGATAAAGAGGAAATTTACCTTCTAAATTTAATTTGTAGTGAGCGACTGGTGTACTGTCGTACGCAATCTGTACGGTTGTTCCTTCCCGGAACCCATCGCCCGGTTTATCCATACTCGGATCCACTTTATATTCTACGTAATCGTAATCATCAAAGTTATCGTAATCAACGTACTGTAATTTATATGAAATTTGATCGTCCTCACTGGTCCGATCCGAAGCCTCCTCTTTCTTGACCGACCGGATAAATGGTAATTGATTTCGTAGCCTGTGTGAACGAAACTTAATTAATTTAATAGAAATCCACCACTTTATTGATAAATTTATTTTGACATTTCAATCAATGAATGGTGAGTTTGAATTCGGAATGAAAATAAAAATGGTCGTCGAATTGAAAAACGACTCGTTTGACGATCTTAATGGCGGAAAATCGGAAAAATTTCATAAATAAAAATTCAACTCACTTTGAATTCAACCAAAATTTTTGTATTTGTTTTAAATTTCGATTAACCGTTTTCTTGTCGGCGTTGAAACGATCGCAAATTTCATTCCAACATTCACGGACGTCCGATTGTCGCTTGTATTGGGTGGATCGCCTCAAATTGATGTCAATTGTTTCTTTATATTCGTCAAATAAACTGTACAGCAATTGCTTCTCATATTCATTGTACCGATTCAATCGTGTCACAGTCGGATCCATTTAGCCATTTATTTTGGATATTTGACCGGGGAATCGAATCCAAAACGAATGAAAAAAATCGGGTAAAAAGCTTTCACTCACATCAAAGATGATAATTTTTTAATTTTTCTCAGTTTATTTTTCACCCAAAGAAAATCCGAAATATTTTATTCAAATAAATACTCGACTCAACATGCCAACAACAACTGAAAAACGGTGAAATTTTTCGCTCGGTTCTTGGTCCGAGTTAATTTAATTCATTTTTTGTTTCGCTCGGAACAAGAAAACCGCTCGGCTATTGGAATGAAAGAGAGAAATGTCTATTTACCGTGGTGAGTATTTTAAATATCGTTCACAACACACTAGCCGTCAATAAAATCGATACAATGTTTAGTATTTTGTTGAAATAGGATTTTTGCGGGGAATCCCCGCTGATTTACCGTTATTTTTAGTTTGTCCAAGAAACCCTTCGATTTGACATCATAATTTCGTTCCTAGGAAGAAGCTGGCTTCCAGGATGAATCCCAGAATCTCTGAAGAGGACAGGTTTAAAATAACTTTGTTCGTTAGAACTTACTCGGGGTTCCATTATAATTTAATTAAAACTTTCGTTCCTATGGACTTCTCGTTCGGGTTCCAGAATGAAATCCAGCATCTTCGAAGATTACCGTGCGATTTGAAAAATTCTTTTTGCGTTAGAACCACCTTGAAATAGCAAGGAAATTTAATTGAAACTTCTCGTTCCTGGGAGTCGGGTTCCAAGATGAATCAGAGAATCTCTTAAGATTACCGTCCGATTTGAAAAATTCTTTTTGCGTTAGAACCACCTTGGGAAAACATGCAAAGTTAATTAAAACTTCTCGTTCCTAGGAATCGGGTCTCAGGATGAATCCCAGAATCTCTGAAGATTATCCTCCGACTTTGAAAATTCTTTTTGCCTTAGAACCACCTTGGGAAAGCATGAAAAATTAGTTAAAACTTCTCGTTCCTAGGACTCGGGTTCCAGGATGAATCCCAGAATCTCTGAAGATTACCGTCCGATTAAAAAAATTCCTTTTTAGTTAGAACCACCTTGTAATAGGCAGAAAGTTGAATCAAAACTTCTCGTTTCTAGGACTCGGATTCCAAGATGAATCCCAGAATCTTAGAAGATTACCGTCCGAATTGAAAAATTCTTTTTCTGTTATAATTCACTTTAGGTTCCAAATATATTGATTTAAAACTTCTCCTTCCTAGGACACGGGTTCAAGGATGAATCCCAGAATCTCTGAAGATTATCGTCCGACTTTGAAAATTCTTTTTAACTTAGAACCACCTTGGGAAAGAATGCAAATTTAATTAAAACTTCTCGTTCCTAGGAATCGGGTACAAGGATGAATCCCAGAATCTCCGAGGATTATCGTCCGATTTTAAAAATTTCTTTTGCGTTAGAACTACCTTAGGATAACATAGAGAGTTAATTATATCTTCTCGTTTGTAGAAGCCGAGGTCCAAGATGAATCCCAGAACCTCCAAAGATTATCATCCGATTTTAAAAATTCTTGTTGCGCTGGAACCACCTTGGGAAAGCATGAAAATTTAACTAAAACTTCTCGATCCTGGCAGTTGAATTCCAAGATGAATCCCAGAATCTCCGAAAATTATCGTCCGATTTTAAAAATTCCTTTTGCGTTAGAACCACCTTGGGATAGAATGAAAGTTTAATTTAAACTTCTCGTTCCTAGGAACAAGGTGCCAAGATGAATCCCAGAATCTCCGCCAATAACCGTTCGATTTAAAAAATTCTTTTTGTGTTTATACCACCCTAGGAATCATTCTTTGATTCTTAAAGTCTTATTTCTGATTTTCATGAAATTACCCAGTAAATTGTCTGAATCCAGACTTGCTGGATAAAAATCTGCAGCCTCGAATGGTCGGGGGATTTGTTTGGGATTATACAGATGGAGGTATCCTTTCTTTATTATTATCATCATCATCATCATCATTTCAGCCTGCTGAAGTCCACTGCCTCCCCTAAAGTTTTCCATTTATGTCTGGCCTGGGCATATACCTTCCAGTTATACTTCAACCTTTTTATGTCTATCCACTTCAATTTTGCCATTCACAATATGGGTAACCTTCGATTGCTTCAGCTAGCGCTGTTAATGTTATTGTCTCTCTCCCGTAGGTCATGACTAGCAGTACACACTGGTCGAATACCTTTCCAAGATACCACACTGGTCGAATACCAAGATTAATATGTATTAAATCCCTAACTGGACAACCGGAATGGTTAGATCTGTGAGATTCAGACCTACCTACCTTCGATCTTTAGTTAAACAGTACTTGCTTTAGCCAATTTGGTTGTATCAAACTAGAAATGTCAAATGGTCTATGATGGGCACGATAATTAAGGAAGCAATAAATAAGCAAGCGATGTATCAAAGTCAGGGGTTCGGCAAGTTTTGAAGCCGTAAATAATAAAGCCTGTTCATCATTCCCTTAAAAGGTTTACGATAAGCACGAGGCAGGCATAAAACTATGAGATTTGAAGGTAGTGCGTTTAAATAAGACGATTTATGTGAGATAGGAAAGTCATGGTTAGGAAGTTGAATAATCAAATCCCATAAATATGAAGTAGGACATACAGTGCAGCAAACAATCGCAACAACCTGCGAAATGCTGCTAGCACGAAACATAGGTAAGCATCGTTTTTTAGATCGTATTGTTACTGGCGACGAAAAGCGGATATTTTTCTAGAATCCCAACATTCTAGAATGAAGCTAAAAATATTTTAAAAATTAAGAAAATTAATTTAAAAATATCAAAATATCAAAAATTAATTTTAGAAAATTAAAAATTTGGGAAATTGCAAAATTTCCAAAACATAAATTAAGTTAAGTTAGAAAAAATTGCCGATACATATTTTAAAAATTCGCCCAATGAAAAATTTCTCTAAAAAATATCTCCAAAAATTATTTTATAAGAAATATGTCACCAAAAAATTCCATTAAAATTGTTACTCACATTTATAATGAGAATTTGACGAATTTAAAGAAAATCAAATAAGAAATGTCTATTGATTTTTAATGGATTAAATTTATTAAATTTCCATCTTTTTATACTTACCACCGCCTCCCCAGGATCTCCTCCCAGATACACAAAAGAAATAATTTCCCAAATCAAATATAATTTTGAAAATAAATTTTCCTCTGCCCCATAGAGGTTCATATTTTAAGAATCAGAAAAATTCGAAAAGATTGGAAAAAGTGGATAAAAATCGGAGAGGAAAATCGAGAAATAATCCTGGAAGAGGAGAGAAAATCTGTACCTTTTTGCCTCTTTCGAAGACGATTGTTCTCGACTTTTTCTTATTTTTACCGATCTCCGAATTACATTTATTAGGCATTTCCCTGATTTCTGTGCTTTATTCGATTTTCCAGATTTTTCTCGACTTTCCAATGCTTTTCCTGACCTGTTTTCTATTTTTTTTTCTCGGAAAACTCCGATTTATCATGACTTTTTCAAAATAAATCATCTTCTTACTATTCTCTCTGATTTTCTATGATTTTTTTGGACTTAATCTAATCTTTTTCAATTTTACTCAATTTTTCCTGACTTTACTTGACCTTTTTCTGACCTTTTTTTGACTTTTTTCTTTTTCCTAGCCTTTCCTAACTCTCTCTTTTCTGGTTTTTACAATTTTCCAAGGTTTCATTTATGTTCTCCTTACTTCCGGCAAAATTGAGAGATCTTAATTCTAAGAATGAGTCAATGATAATTTTAAATTCAAAATTACATTTTGAAAAAATTAAAATTCCCTTTTTTAATTAGCCATCTACTTGACAGATGTTCAGAGAGTTCTAGCAATTCGATATTTGAGAAAAATATAGCCAAAAGGCCGAAATTAGCTAGTCTCAACTTAGCGAAAATCAAATCAAATCAAATTCGAATTATTAAATTACCCGAAGCTAACCAATCCAAATCGATTCTAAAAATGGCAAAAAAATTCAAAATTTATTAACTTTACTCAAAAAAAAATTGTAAGCAAAGAGATTAACGGAACCAAATCCGTCAAAAACTGTCATTAAAATTTTACTAAATTCAAATTTCATTCCTACAACATTTCTTACAAAAATCTTGCTTTTAAGAAATTTCAATTAGACCCTTAAATTTACCGGATTTTAATTAATTTTTGAATGGGAGGAAATTCCCCGGTTTCCATCAATTTCAATAGACGATAACTTCAAAATTAATTGGTAGATTTAGATTAAATTTAGGTCACAAAGATAACGGTATCTAGCGAGTATTTTAAAATTTATTTCGTCAAATTCTCTGCCACCGTTTGAAAGTTAGATTTCTTCAAATTGGCAATCATTTAACCCATTAGTTTGCTTGGAATTTTACTTGGCGTTTCAAACAGTCGCTAGGGAATACACGATTGCGGCTATCGCCAATAGAAATTTGAACTCGCCCAAAGAAGACTGTTGAATATTTTACTTATATTTTAAAAATATCTGGGATCTGTTTTGACTCTCTCTCAAATCCCCAAAAATTACCCAAATTAATTCTTTTTTTTCCCAGATACCCAGATTTTTTATTTAAAATAATTTTAAAAATACAACTTGGTAGGTAAACCCCTTAATGTTTCTATGTCATTAACCGGAGTAAGTGATCCGCTAAATAGATCGTAACTGAAATTTTAAAATTTAAAATTTTTCAAAATATCGTAGGAATTTTTCTGAAAATAAACATTTAAACATCAACCAAAAATCGGGGATTAATTTTTTCAAAATTTCGAGAAATTACTTTCTTTATTATTCATTTGGGAACAATCTTGCGTTATTAGATTTTCCCGGATCAGAAGAAAATAATTAGAAAATTCTGAATTTCTTCAGAACGGTTTGGAAATTCGAAAAATCATTGGAAATTATTGGTAAACCGATTTTTGACGTTTTTTTAAAAATATAAATTATTAGATAACCCCTTAAGGTTTTAATTTTATTATCTGTATTTGGTCATCTCCTAAATGAATCAGATTTTTAATTTTGAAATTTAAAATTGTCTAAGAGATTGTAGAGATATTTTTGGAAAATTGACAATTTTCTGGTTTCCTCCAACTAAAACCCCCACCAAAATTCGGGGGTTAATTTTTTTTTAAATTTTAAAAACTCAATTTGTTTATTTTTTATTTGGGAACAATTTTGCGTTAATAGATTTTCCCGGATCAGAAGAAAATAATGAGAAAATTCTGAATTTCTTCAGAACGATTCGAAAATTCGAAAAATCATTAGAAATTATTGGTAAACCGATTTTTGACGTTTTTTTAAAAATATAAATTATTAGATAACCCCTTAAGGTTTTAATTTTATTATCTGTATTTGGTCATCTCCTAAATGAATCAGATTTTTAATTTTGAAATTTAAAATTGTCTAAGAGATTGTAGAGATATTTTTGAAAAAGTTACAATTTTCTGGTTTCCTCCAACTGAAACCCCCACCAAAATTCGGGAGTTAATTTTTTTTTAAATTTAAAAAAATCAATTTGTTTATTTTTTATTTAGGAAAAATTTTGCGTTACTAGATTTTCCCAGATCAGAAGAAAATGATTAGAAAATTCGGAATTTCTTCAGAAAGGTTCGGAAATTCGAAAAATCATTAGAAATTATTGGTAAACCGATTTTTGACGTTTTTTTAAAAATATAAGTTATTAGATAACCCCTTAAGGTTTTGATTTTATTAGCTTTATTAGGTCATCTCCTAAATGAAACAGATTTTTCATTTCGAAATTTAAAATTGTCTAAGAGATTGTAGAGATATTTTTGGAAAATTGACAATTTTCTGGTTTCCTCCAACTGAAACCCCCACCAAAATTCGGGGGTTGATTTTTTTTAAAATTTTAAAAAATCGATTTGTTTATTTTTTATTTAGGAACAATTCTACGTAAGTAGCTTTTCCAGTTCCCGAACAAAATTTCCCGTTAATTCGGATTTACTTCGGGACTGTAAGGGGGTCATTGATTTTTATACCAAAAAAAAAAAACGAAACATTTTTTTAAAATTTCATTTTAAATTTATTTAAATTCAAACTTCAGAGAATAAATTTATTTGGCAGTAATTTATTAATTGCCCGCCAAATATCATCATAAGTAGCGGGAAATTTCTTTGCCCGTGGCGGTCCACGATCCACACCACTCCACAATTGAATCGATTGACTTCGAGCATTTTGAGCGACGCTTATCTCGTACGAACCGTCTCTCGGTAGCTGTTGACCATCCGGAAGCTTATTAACAACAAACGCAATCAGTTCGTCGGGATATTTCGCTTGAACGGTTTCCATAAATATTTTTGCTTGTTCGTTGAATACGAAACACTTCTGGCAGTGTTCGATGGAAATTATTAATCGATTTTCATCGTAATTTTCATCGCTTGCCCAATCAATTTCTGGGAGACGTTTCTTTCCTTTCGATTTTCCTTTCGTTGATTTTTTACCCATTTTTTTTAAAATACAAAAATTTCACTTCCAAATTATTTTAATAAATAAATAAAATTTATTTTCAGCTGTCATGATCCCCCCATCCCGTCCCAGTGTCACTAGGTTAGCGGACGATAAAGTGATGGTCCGGTGGTCCGTTCCCAACAAAGAGGGCTTACCGATCCAATTTTTCAAAGTACAATTTCGTATGTTAGGCGATCCATCACGTAAAGTGGTCCGATCCCAATGGATGACCCTGAACGAGGACATACCACCGCTGGTACGGATGTGGGTGGTAGAGAATTTAAAACCTGACCATTACTATCGATTTCGGATAGCGGCCGTCTATTCGAATAACGATAATCAGTTGAGTAACGTTTCGATGAAGTATCTGTTACTGCGCGGATCCCAGCTGGGACCGATGCGTGCCCACTTACCCGCACCAAATTTAACTCGGGTCGAACCGATATCCGAAACAACGGTTGTACTACATTGGACGTACACACCGAATTCTCGGTCACCAATCGATGGTTTCTACGCTTACTATCGACCCGCATCGACTGCCGGGGAATATTCTAAAGCGACAGTTGATGGACAACATACCAGACATTTTAAAATTAATCATTTGGAACCGGGAACCGCTTATGAATTTAAATTACAAAGTTTCACATCATCAGCGGCTTCCGATTTCTTGGCTATCATCACCGGAAAGACGTTGAGTAAGATAATGATTTAATTTCCTTTCTTGATAAATTATTCATTCAATTTCCGTTTTTAACCAGAACCATCAACACCACCACCGCCACCTACAGTCATTCAAAGTAATTCTAGTACCGCATCGAATGGTAAATCAAATTCAACGATCATAGCTGTTGCAGCAGCGGTCGGTGGCGTCCTATTGGTCTGCCTAATTTTATGTTGTGCAATAATTAAACGGAAACGTAATTGTGATCGTGACGGTAAGTAAATCTAGTATGAATCTAGTCCAGTAAAATAATTATTAAATTTATTTTCAAGAAAATACTGACGATAATAAATCGCATCCGGATCATATACAAACGGATGCGAATGGATTTCCGGCTAATGGTCGGGTTTTACATAAAAATCGATTGAACGGAGTGTCCCGAATGAATATTACGCCAAATCCATTGGCGCAAGAGGGCGATAAGGTATTTTTATAGAAAATTGCTTCATAAATATTTCGATGTTGAGGTAATTCAATTCAATTCAATTCAATTATTTATTTAAATTATCTCAAGATCGAAATACTAGATTTTAGGGATAGAAATGACTAACAGAATCTCGAAAGTAGTAGATTTTTAAATATAATTAGAATCTTGCATGGTTTATTATATTAGAACAGATTTCTTTTAACCTGACCTGCCCCACATCTCGTTTTGACTCGCTCTTTCTCTCTCTCTGTCTCTCTTTTCCTCTATTACTCTAACTAACCAAATAATTTCTGATCAATTAACAAAGGTATCTATCGCTGCCACGCCCCCTTTCGCTCGTAACAATCCCGATTCCTCGATATACGTTAAAATTTTGAATTTACTGATCCGTATATCGAGAAATGGGATTCGACTTTATATCTGATTAATTTTGATGGCCAAAAATTAGCCATACCGTTCTGTCTATCTCTCTCTCTCCGTCTGTCTCTTTATCTGTCTATGTAGAAAAAGCAAGTGGTTTCGTTGTTTCGCAAAGCAAATTCTTCCTAGTTTAGAAATCAGCCGTCCATGTTCTAGAATCGCAATGTAATGGAATTGAGATTTTTACCAAATTCATTGGCTCAACCGCAACAGCAAAACAATAACTTTAGTGGTGGTGGTGGTGGTATTGGTGGTACAGTTATCGTTTCGGCGCCAGCCGCTCACGTAACATCCTCCCAACAAGAGCAGATGCGAACGATCGGTTTACCAATACCGGACAATGATCAGCCACGACGTACCGCAGACGAATTGGGACGAATACCATCGTTACGGAAAGGGGCGAGTCGACGAACGTCACAACCAACGGTACCGGGTAGTCCGAGGGTCGTCCGTGGTGGTGTTAGTTCGGAATTGCTGCACAATCGATCACCGATGCCACAGCGAGCTTTGGTTGCCGGGAAACGGAATCGATTAGGTAGCCGGACGGAAAATATATCATCGGGTAGCTTGAATAGTATAGAAGTTTAAGGTTTTTTTTTTTTAATTATATATACGAAATTTGTATAGAATTTTTTAGAAATTTATTTATTAATTTAAAATAAAATAAATGCAAAATTATGTGATAATTTATTCGGGATTAAAAATCATAATTACCGAAAGGTTTCTCGAACAAAAAATAATTTTAAATAATTAATTAATTAAAGAAAAGACAAGAATTTTATAATCCAATAATTTTTTTTTATATTTAAATAGATTAAATTAATTTAGTTATTTAGTTGTTTTGTTTTTAAGCAATTAATTAATAAGATCGGCGCTTTTCAATAATTTTTAACTTAAATTAAATGATTTTCCGTCCCTCAATAATAAATTAGTTAATTATTTTTAAAATCCATAAAATCCCAAAATAGAATTAAACAGAAATTATTTGCCATGGTTTCCAATCCATTTTTTTAATTAATTGAAATAATTATTATTACTTTTAAGGGCATTTTAATTGAATTTTTCCTATATAATTCATTTTAATTCAATAGACGATAAAATATTATTAATTTAATTCGTATAATTCATTAATTATTAATTAAAATATTGCATATAAGATGAAATTGACTGAATTAAATTTTGATTATTATTTTTTATTCAAATAACAAAAAAAAATAAAAGAAATTCATTGTAAATAGAATAGTTTTGTGAATATTTTTCGTTTTATTTTATATATATTTTGGTGGACGATTTAAAAAAAAAAACAAACAAACTAATTATTTTTGTTAATTAATTAATAATATTAAAGTTAAAAATAAAATGAAAAAAATTATTTATTTCTTATTTTATTACTTTTATGAATTTATTATAGATTCTATTTATTATTTATAAATAGAAGCTTTAATAAATTTGTTT
>JANTOP010000986.1:0-19008 GCA_027564815.1 Symmerus nobilis
CCCCCCCCCCCCCCCCCCCCCCCACCAATTATTTCTTGAATTGGCGCCACTGTTTTTCAGCTTTGTAAAAAGTCCGATTATAACCGTGCACGCAGGAATCACAATGGACCATTTTGCTGCTGTAACCTAACCTACCCAGGCCTATTAAATTAATACAAAATTTTAATTACCTCGCCATTTGCCATAACAATATCAACCACACCCTCTTGAATGAAATACATTTTTGTTCCGATTGTTCCCTCCTTTATTATAATATCACCTAGATTTTGGAAAGATTTCAATGTTAAATTTTTTAATGGAGGGGAGGAATGTTGTGCAGTTTCAAATCGACTTACTTGGTTGGAACACTTCATACTTCAGCTTAGTTACTACATCCGATACAAAATTCGAATCTGCATTTGCAAAAAAAGGCACTGATGCAACTAACGACCTAAAATAAAACAGGTTGATTTAATTAATCTTGCAATTAGAGTGTAGAATGTATTTTATTACCTGCAATTATAATTAATAACATCTTCCCTGAGTTTTTCGCTTAATTCGCCCAATATACAATCCTCATCAAAGAATTTCCCTTGATATCTATGCTCAAAATATTCAGTGATTCTTTGTCGCATATCTCTTGGTAATTTTCGGTATGCCATATATTCCTCAACTTGTTTCACCTGTTTTCGAATCGATATATAATCAACTTATAAAATTGATAAGAAAATAATGTACTAACCCGTTCCCGATATTGACGCCTACTCGAATCTAAACTCTGTATCAAATTGGTCGCGTGACCCAAAAATAATGCATAACATGTAGCGCCTGATATCATTGAAAGCATTGTTAACCACATATCGGTCAGTGATTGTGGTGGAAATCTATATATTAATTTTTGAAATTCCAATTAGTTATTTAATTTAAATTAAATATTAACTGAATTTACCTTCCATATCCGATGCATAACATATGCGACATTGCCTTAAACAATGCCCAGGAATATTGTTCTAACCAATATGTTTCCTACAATTAAATTGGGTGGTGGCTTACTAATTATACTGGCATAATTAAGTATGTTTTCATTTTAAGTTTAATATTACCTGTAACTCATTAATTGCAACCCATGAATTTGACGGAAATCCTTGTAACATTGGCACTAAAAATTGCAGGCAACCACTCCAATGGCCGATCAGCAACATCATACAAATAAGATTAAATATTCGCATAAACACCGATGCCATATTAAGAAACTGTGAAAAAACCGATAACTTCATAGGTTAATTAGGCATTGTAATGTTGAATTTATAACGGCTGATTTTAAATAACAAATAATTCAAGATGCGAATGAATTGTTTTATTTTTATTTTATTTAATTATTAAAAAAATATTTAAAAACTATTTGACTAAATTAAATTCATTTACATTCAGACGCTAACCTAATAATTGTAATTTAATTTTAATATGAATAAAAATAAATTAATTTAAAAAAAAAATATGTTGTGTGTTATACTAAAATTAACTAAGAAATTAATTAACCATTTTCGGGGATCCGATTTAATTAATTTTGTTTATTTCATTTTATATAATTACAAATTATCGGATCTCATCAAATACTTAGAATTAATTAGCAGTAACATAAAAACTACATTTTAAGCATTTTATTTTATATTTAAATCTATTTATTTAATTTTTGGGTAATAAAGTGTACGCCACATTCGAACTACAAGAAATTTAGGTAGACACTTTATTTCTCCCAATTATATATTTACAAATTACAATACTTACTTCATGCAATTTATATTCATGCTGGGCCTAAAAATTCGGTGAGAAATACTAATTTGGCAGACATTTTCATGCAATAATTTGTATTACAATTTTTTAATTTTATTTTTAACTAGCTTGGGTTACCAAAAGGCATGAAAAGGTTAACTTTTTCCAAGTTTTTTAATTTTGTCTTGTAGAGTAACTGTCTACGCAACTTTCATAGAACAAAACTTTTTTGGCCGCCGAACAAAATTTTCGGCAATCGGCGATCAAAGGCAAAAATGTCCGAAGGCTGTAGATCGACCTTCCTCTTGCATGAAAAATCGACTTTTATTAAGAGGGTTAGCGAAAAAATTTCAACGCCTACCGATTTCTATGCAAATTTCAACCACTTGACCAAATTTTCGATTAACACTTTCCCTCCCAAACAAACATTTTCTTCCGTCGGCGTCAAAGGGTTAACCAAACTACATATCGTGTTGCATATTATTGGATGGGCAATCATGTGTGCAACAACTTTGAAGTACATCACTTTTAGATCCGACGTAACTGCAGCGAAATTCTTGACAAATTTCAATTTTTAACATTCAGCGCCACCTACTGTATATTTTTGTAGGATGCACTTTTGCAAGCTAAATAACTTTATGGAACATCATTTTCATATCGGACGTCTTTTACTAAACTTTTAAGCAAAAATCTAAATTTTTGTATGCAGCGCCACCTATCTTATATATTTCTCAGGTGTATTTTTACATGTGCTATAGGCCTCCAGAATAGTACTTTTCAATCGAACTGTAAATAAGAGAGCTAATAGGGAAAAAGTACTTCGGCAATGTTCGCAAAATTTTCGTTAACATCAGCAAGACCGACCATTTTTTGCAATTATTTGGTGAAATAAAAATTTTTGATTTCACGAAAAATGTTTTCCGATCGAAAAATTTTTACCACCCCCTCCCCCCTCCACCCTAGCAACAACTTTGTCCACCACGCCCCCACCTAGGACCTACCATAAGGGGGCTAGAAGGGAAAAAGGGAAAATTGTGTATACTTTTTCGACATCAGCTACCACTCACCATGCATAATCCGTAAAAAAAAATGTTCGACCATCAGCGCCATATATCGGTAGGCGGTGGTAATTTTCCCAACTCCATATCGACCATACAACTTCCCCATACATCGCTATAACGTCAGACCCATTTAGTATTTATTTCCGGGGAAAAACTGATTTTTAATATTTTTTTCAACATTTTTCCTAGGGCCAGCTCCCCAGAACAACTTCCCCATACATGAGTTTCACGTCAGACGCTATTTTGAGGTAATATGTATACATATTTTCGCCAAGTGTCGGCAAATTTTTCTGTGTCTCAAAAGTGTCTCCAAGCGGAGAAAAATTGAATTCCCGCAAAAGTGGTAAAATTGGAGGGGAAAAATTTTACAAAAATTGAAAGTTGTCGAAAGTATGGATGGTTGTGGGTTTACCATGGCTCCAACTTCGTAAAACATCGTAAGGTGATGGGACGATAAACCAGAATTATGGAGTGTTTTGAATGTGCCAAAAATTGCGCCATATAAGTTCTTTATGCGACCTTTTCCATTTTTAAATATCGCATCCCTAAGTCGTCGAAGTAGCGAGCGGAAAAATTAGGGTCTTCTAAATATTTACCAGATCAAATATCCTAACAAAAGTTTGGAATAGCTAAGGAGTCGGAACAAAGTATTAAATAGTCTCAATGGCCGGTCCTACTTAAGAAAAGTCGATAAGCAGGAAAAATCATTCAAAATGGGGTAGAGTTGCGAAAAGATTTCGCAAATTTAATAAAACGTTTTTAAAAATTCTGAACAAATTGTGAAAAATTAGAACAAGTCAGGAGAAGTGGAAATACGTCAGAAAAAGATGCTGAAAGTTTTGAAAAGGCGAGGTGAAGATCGGTAAAGTTGGAAAAGTTAGGAGGAAGTCAGAAAATAACTTCATAAAAAATCTGTCCAGGTTATTTTCGACTTTTTCGAAGTTTTTCTATTTTTCCTAACGTCTCCTAATTTTCCCGATATTTTCTACTTTCCTTGACTTATCCCACATTTCTGCGAAATTTCTCCAAATTTGTATCTACTTTCTCGGACTTTTTACCTGATTTTTTAAACGTCAATGACCTTTTCCTATCCATTAATTCACCATTTCCTCAAATAGTCTTTCAAGACTCTATTCCCTACATTTTTGATTTCTTTCTAAATTTCCAAATTTTTCTTGAATGTCTATCGCCTCATCTAATACTTTTTGATTTTTATCGAATTGTTCAGGCATTTCCCAAAGTTTTCATTGCTTTTCCCAACTTTCTCGTCTTAGTCTAGACTTCCTGAAATTTTTCTACTTGTTTTTGCCAACAGACTCTAACACCGTTTTCCTGTTTCATAATTTTTCCCAATATTTTACCAGCTATCCCGAATTTTTCTAAATGTTTTTCTGGTTTGTTGCACCTTTCCTAACTGTTCCCAATTATCTTCGAACTATTTGCAATTTTTTCTGATTTTTGGAGACGTTTTCCGATTCCCTTCCCTCCTTTCTCGAACTTTATATTGATTTTTCGGGTGGGTCGGATGTTGTTGAATGCTTCTGGAATTTTTTTATCTCTCTGATATTTCCCCATATCCTCCTTTGACCTAATTTTATTTTTAAAAGATTTTTAAGACTTCCAGACATTGCATGACATTTTTGCGAATTTTTCCCTAATTTACCTGTTCGTTTACCGATTAGTTCGGGATTTTCTAAGCGTTTACCTGCCTTTCCTAATTTATATATTATTTTAATGGCTTTTGAGGTTATATCTGATTTTACAGAATTTTTCCCACCGTCCCACATAAAATTGGTAAAAACCAATTTTTCCCATATATTTTATACGTAGTAGGGATCAGGGCCAACTCAGATACAACATTGTTTAGCAGTGGTGTCAGTAGTGGGGTTTGCGGTCTACCGGTAACGTGGGCGTAATGATATTTTATAATCACAAAATGAAAGCGTTTGTCGAAGCGGTCTAAAGCCTAAAAAACGTGGATGCAATATGGCGACTAACAGCAACCATGACATATAATAAAAAAGTATATAAAATTAATCATAGCGCCCGAAAGCTAAGGTCGCCCGTGAAAGTATTTTATTGTCGGGTTTTCGTTCGGTTATTTAATAATAAATAACAGAATATCCCGAAAATAACCTCACAAAATTACATCACACCTAAATGGTGATAACAGAAAAACAGAATGCAACGTTGCTTCATCTTTGAGCGACTTAGAGCTTTTCAATGCATAGCCGAGAAAGCTTTCGGGCGGTATGATTAATTTACATACTTTTTTATTATATGTGAAGGTTGCGGTTTGTCGCCACGTTGCATCCACGTTTTTTGAGGCTTTTGACCGCTTCAACAAACGCTTTCATTTTGTGATTTTAAAATTAAATCGGACAGAGTTTCCGCTATCAACGACATGAATTTATTGGGAAATATAGTTGCAAAAAGAGTGTACGAAATAAGTTCTGATTTAAGGCAACAACTATTGAGGGCTATTAAGGGCTGACAAGAATTTTCATTCGAATGGACGAGTCATAGATACAATTAACATTGCTCATAAATTGAGCACTAAGAAAGAGTCATAAACAATTATGCCACTGAAAGAAAACTACATGGTAAAGGTCGTGGTCAAGATCGCAGATCTGCCAACAGAGTTCAAACAGAAGTCATTAACTTGAAAATGATATTACAATAAAAGCGAGGCCTTCTGAAGATAACTTTTGAAAATATTGAGCAGAAGATAAATACCCATAGCTAAAGCCAAAGTAAGTTAGACATCCTTGATATCCGCAGGAACCAATCACCTATGTGAAAGTGAGGCGCCCGAACTAAATATCAAGCTAGGTATTGGGCCTTTCATAGTCGACATTGGGCAAAATTTTAAATTACAGTACCCTTGCTTGAGGGAACTATTATTTCTCCTTATAGAGATGGAAAAAGATCTCTTAAGAACCTGACTGGGAACAAGAGTCCTAAGCATAGGACTGAATATTGAGTATTTTTCATCTCTTTCTGATCTGCAAAAAAGTTCAGGAAAATATAATAAGTTCCTTACAAAATAATCTTTGCGATATTCTCAAAAAATAATCGCCTACTTAATATTAATATATTTAATTAAATTTATATTTAAACATCTACTTATATATCTACTAGCCATACACTGAGAGAAAAAGGCGAGCGAATAAGCAAAACAACAAGCATTTGGCGGGCGGCTACATTTTTATTATTTATTTTAAATTTATATTATTTATTTAATTATAATAATTGTAACTATATTTTTAAAACACAGTATAATTTGAATAATAAATATAAATATAAAAAGTCAGCAAGCGAAAATTGTTTTAATTCTAATTTATCTATCTAGATATCTTAGCTAGATAATTCTATACATAAAAGCGCATAACTTAAACCTAAAATTCGATTTGGTTGAATATTTTATTTTACGAAAATTAACGGAACGTTTTTTTTTGGTTGCAAATATAAAAAGCATCAATAAGCAAAAGAACTATTTATGGATATTTTCTTTTTCAAAAATATGATTTTTTTTCGATATATTTAATTAATTAAAAAAAAAAACAAAAAAAAAAGCTGCGATGAGATCAGCAATATTTTTGTTGTAACGTGTTTTTTTTTCTTTTACCTTAAAAATAAGGTTGCTTTTAAATAAACCATCTTTTTTTTCTTCACCCTTCCGTCTTCCTCTGCGATCGGCACTTTTTTTCTGTAGATTTTGCAGAATCTAAAAACCAACGTAATCAAGGGGACATAAAAGTTTTGTTTGATTTTTTTAATATAAAATAGGATTTTTGAATATTTTGAATTTTTTTTTATTAAGTTTTTTGGTTAGTTTTTGGTTAAAAAATACGAAAAAAAAAATTTATACATGAACAAGCTTTTATTGGCCATATTTTTTTTTAAAAATAATTTTATAATTTTGATAAAGCTCTGTTATATATTCATTTTCAAATATTCATACATTCCCAAAAACGCTGCCATCATATTCAAATTATTTATTTCGTTCAGTGTACATGGAAAGCATACAGGACACTCACAGAAAACGAATAAATAAAGTCAAAAGCACAATATGTTTTATTTGTATGCAATATTATCTAATCTAATATATATATGTTTGCGTATGCGTATATACTGTGTTTTAAATAAAAATAAAAATAACCTTAAATTACTATCTTAACTCTAGAATCCTAACTCCGTTTGGATGAATGAACTTAAATGGAGATAAGGTTAGAAAATTAATCTTCATTCATTCAATTCAGAGATGTGTAAAATTAGTATAGGTTAATTTGGAACACAACTAATACACTCAGAAAATAATATTATATCAGCATGTCTCCATTTATTTTACTCAGCATCTTATGTAGAATGTTATGAATAAAAACTTGTACTTTACTAAAATTAAATTAGAATAGCTCTTCTGCCCATTAATTTCTATGTATACGTCTATTAACAAAATTGACATGGAAACATGGACCTAAGTAGTTCTATAACAATTATTTCTAACAGAAATTAATTCTAATACCATGCATCGAATTTATTATTTATCAATCGTTATTTTATTTATTTAAATTTAATATTTTAATCCCTGTTTTAAATTAGAAATTAATAGTTATAGAATTTAGATAGAAGAAACCAAAAGAACAGGATAGACAAATAACGTAACATATAATTAATGTATATCTATAGGCGTCCTTGTAATTTTATCATGTTGGCATCACCTATCCCCATTTAATAAAATTTGATTTTCTGACAGACGTTGAAGAGTAACTTTCCTCAATCCATAATCGATTTTTCAGATTCCTTAAGAAAATTTCCCAGAAACTTAGTTTTTCCCAGAAGAGTGTCAAAAGTTCGATTTTTTGGCAAAAATAAAATAAATGTCAAATCCGATGATTTGTTAAAAAAAATTTTTTAATAAAAACTCTTCGAAAATGACTTAAAAATGATTTTCCATCATTAGATTAGAAAATTTTGGAAAAAAAAAATTCCCGTTAGAAATTCGAACAAAAATTGTTCAATTTTATTGTAATTTTGACAATTAGCTTTTTTAAAAGGATTACATATTTGGATCCGTTTTCAAATCTTTAAATTTTAAATTTTTCGAAAAACTAAAACAGTCACCGTTTTATTGTTGTACCCATTTATATCGACACCTCTAAAATCAGGGGGTAATTTCTTAAAACAGTTTGTTCCGCAATAGTCTCATTGGACAGTTTGGTTTATTGCCACGTAATTAGATTTTCCGATAAACCCTTCCAGAATTACTTAGAAATAATTTGCCATTATTTGATTAAAAAATACAATTTCCGTAAAAATGTATAGGCAAATTTTGAACGAAATTCATTGAATTTTTCTCAAGCCAACTTACTCAAGTTACTCTGCTTGTGTAAGACCCATTATTAGTCATGCAGCTGTCGTATGGTGGCCCAAAACCGCTAATAATACGACAAAATGTAGGCTGGACAAGCTACAAAGACTAGCTTGCATCCTGATCACTGGGGCAATTAGGACCACTCCTACAGCTGCACTCGAGGTACTTTTACATATTGTGCCTTTAAATATATATATCAAACAAGTTGCTATGTCTACTACCATTAGGCTATTGAGGACTGAATGCTGGAACACACATCCTCATAATTCCGGACATACCTCTATTGGTGTGGACATATTCAAATTGAACCCTATGTTTGGAATGATTACTGATTAAATCACCCCAACTTTTAACTTCATATAAAAATATTCTACCAAAATTCCGAACCGAGAGGTTTGGATAGGTTCTCCAGGTGGCTATCCTCCGGAGTCTGGTATGGTTCTGTATTCGGATGGTTCCTACAATGGGGTGACAGCCGGAGCGGGAATCTATTCTGCGAATCCCCCTCTGGAGCACAGTATATCGCTTTATAGTCAGGCGGCTATTAAAGCTCTAGATTCCATCACCAGCTTTAAATCTAGGCTGGTTCTTGAAGCCAATATATATCTAAATAAACTGGGATCAAACAACTTCCTACAAGTTTTATCCTGGTACTTGATCACTGCGGTGTGTTAGGTAATGAGTCCGCAGACGAACTTGCTGTCAAGGGGGCCAATAACTCATTTTTTGGACCAGAACCTGCATGTGGTATTAGTACTTCTAAGCTCAACCTAACCCTGAAACTAGCTTCAGAGTATGAATATTTATGCAGATGGGAGAGTCTGAGATCGTGTAAGCAAAGGAAGCAGTTCTTACCCCGGCTGTGTAAAGTTACTGCGGACTCCCTCCTCTGTATGATAGACACAGTATCGGCCTAGCAGTTGGCACGATTACGGGACATAATCTTTTGAATAGTCATCTTTTCAAAATGAAGCTGGCAGACTCTGCAATATGTAGGGGCTGCGGGCTTCAGGATGAAACTGGGTTTCACGTTATTTGTGAATGCCCTAATTTATGCAATATAAGACATAGAGTTACTGGCTTATGGTTCATTAACTGTCAGGAAGCACGCGAACTTAAGGTTACAATGATTCTGGCAATTTTAGCTAGGATGAAAACTAACTCCAGAGTGACCGTGTAGAATCAGAAATCATGAACAATGTAGAATCAGAAACAACGGACCATAGTGTCCAGGTAACAGGGGTTCTTAGCGTTCAGCGCTGAACCCCTACCCGAACTGATCTGATCTGATCTCAAGTCAAATTTTAAGGAGATTTTAACCATATAAGTAAAAGGAAGTGACCCCCTTGATCTCAAAGTGAATGAATTTTTAATAAATTCGAATTTTAATAATAAGAATAACCAACGGACATTTATTAAGGTCATAACTTCTGCACACCTCATTGTGATTTTGACCTCATGGCACAGCTTGAATGATTTATTATAATTTGTGGGAAAAATCCTAATGAAATTGTAAAGAAAATCTGAATAAGATTGAATGAGTTTAATGTTGAGATTAAATTAGAGACAGCTTCAGTAAAATATTAGACAAATTTCGAAAAAATTTGTGCGGAGTGTCTAGAAATTTCAATTTCTGTACAGCTTCGACCAAATATTAGGCAAATTTCTAAGAAATTTGCATCCAGTATCTAGAATATTCAATTTCTGTTCAGTTTCGATAAAATTTTATACAAATTTCGGAGAAATTTGTATCCCGTGTCCAGAATTTTCAATTTCTGCTCAACTTCAGCAAAATATTAGAGAAATTTCTTCGAAATTTGTACCAAAAGTCCAGAAATTTAAATTTCTATTCAGCTTCAGTAAAATACATATTAGTCAAATTTCGAAGAAATTTATGCAGAGTGTTCAGATATTTCAATTTCTGTGCAGCTTCATAGTTTTAATTGCGTGTACATTAACATTAACAAGCTCTCTATAAGCTTTAATGTTTTTCAAGGGCTTTTTGTGGACAATTGAGATTTTATAAGAATTTCTATAAGCGGGTAGAAAGTAGATTACAAAATAAATAAAACAAAATCTTGAAGAAGCTTTCAATGAGCTTTGGGGAGTTTATTAGAGCTTTTTTTTAATTTAATTACATTTTCTCTTACTCCGATTTTATCTGGGACTTACCCTCCGATCTATTTAGCCGATTTTTCCCCGACTATTACCTCTCACTGATGAAAGATGTCCCCCCAAAGTATTTGGTTAGTGCCGTAGATAAGTTAAATTTATTGGGTTGATATATTGGAGATAGAGGAGTTGGGGTAGTGATGGTCAATCAAACCAAAATCATGACGACGTGACTTTAATTAAATAAAGGTTGGGTTGGCGGTCATTCCCCCAATTGAAATAAATTAAGATTTTTTTAAAAATATGTTGTTGGTTCAGCGTGATGAAACATCGACCCTATCGAAAATATTCGATTCAACGATATATAGCTTGCAGCCATTACAGCAACAAGATTTGTTGCTTCGTAATTTTTCGGCAAGCAAGTTGAATCAAATTGGAACAGAAGGGATTGGTGAGAAACCGGTAATAAATGACGCCGATCCGGTAACATCTCAATCCGTAACGGATATTTTGGTACATGAGTCCGAATCAAAATCAGCCCGGAGAATTCGGATAAAAAATTAATTAAAATTCATATATTTAATCATGCTAATTTCTCCATCCGAGTTGCCTATGATTCAGGTGATTAATTAAGCCGTAAAACGAGTAAAGCATCTGAATACACTTCCCTTTCCGATTATACACCGGAAAACACTATCACATCTAGGGTTTTGACGCCAGCTACCGGTTCGATATTAGAGGGAATCCCACCCGCCATTGAACCGGAAACCGTTGAATTAAATACGTTAGCAAAATTATTCGCAGCTGCATAGCGAAGCTCTAGCGATAGTTTCGGCCGTAAAGAAATTCCATAAATATATTTTTGGTCTTCCATTTGTGATATACAGTGGTGATCATCAGCCATTAATAGAGATATTTAATGAGCCTAATGAAATAACAGGATCGAGAGTCCAGGCGATCAGAACGATTAAAGCAAAAAACGACTAACAAGGAAGCCACATGACAATCGGAATTTATTAATTTTTTATATTTCTAGCACGTTAAGTTCCTTGCTCGAATGAGAATTTCCCAAAGCATTGCGACCCAATTTTCTTATATTCTCTAGAAAATCGACTTTGAAATTTTCCAAGTCCTAATCTACATATAATTTAATTCAAATTAATATTAATTAGGTTAAGACTACTCAATTTTGTAATATTTGATGCCGGTTTGTTGCAGAACGGAAGTTAACATAAATCAGACGCATATTGGAGCTTTAATATCAGATTGCATATCCAAACAGACAAAAACCCGTTCTTATGTATGTCGCATATTTTATATTAGGAGTTACAATGATTTGAAAATTGCTATCAATGATTGCCATCGCTAGTTCTTTAATATTTTTGACCAATTGGTTTGTGAATTATTTATTTATTCGCCTATATATTATCAATTAATTTATTTGTTTTATCAATTCTATAGTTTACCACAATAGATCATTATTTAATATTTTAACGAGTCTTAATTGTTAATATTTTATGGTTACCATGTATGTAGTTTGGTAAAAACTGGTTTATTCAAGCGAATAAATTAATTGGAATATCCGCAAAATAATATTCAATGTTTCCCGATAAATTACACGGGACCATGTTTTTCCCAATTTAAAAATCAACCCACCCTTCTCATACACCCAACCATCCATTTACATGGTTGATTACCAACGGAGAAAAAATCATGTATACAAATAAACTGAACATATTAAGAAGATATGTTCCAGATAGTATTTCCTTATATGATTGATTGAGTGTTTACGACTGACACATTGATCCAATATAAACGACTGGAATATAGCACGTTTCGATTGGATAGAAATGGGGACGAGATGGGGTTACTTCTCAACCGATTTATGTGTTATCAGACGTTGAGAAGCCAGGAAAAATATAAATTGGATAACAATTTATATTGTTGACGTTTTAACTATCCGGGGGGTACGGTGTGGAAGAAAAAATCACCTTTCGAGATAAAAATTCATTATCAAATTGAATTAATAGGATGTAGGGGATATAAAGACTATTGATAAGTAGGCCTAAGTACTACCGTACTACATAAGAAAATACTTTAACATCACCAGATACATTAAATTACATATTCTTTTAATGGATTTTTTGGCAACGGATATTAATTTTTTGTGTCTTTTGTCTTGACTTCTTAATGATCTCATAACTTAAATAATAATTTTTAACGGCTGGAACAGAACATGGGGTGTCTTAATATATAAAATTTGATTGCAATACAACCTCATCCCTTACTGCATTGTTTTGCATTTATTATATTTTAATCTAAATAAACTTTTGAACGAGAATTTTATTGTAGCCGACGGAACGGGATGGGTTATTATTTTATTAGGTACCGGTGCATGGTTGATGGGAGATAATAAAACTTTTATTAATTAAAATAATTGTTAGAATAAGAGCTAGAAAGAGCCATCCATGCCCTACATTTATTAACATATCTACTTGGAAAAGTAAAGTTGTTGTAATATTTTGAATCAATCATTTTGAAAGGTCGCGGAAACAGTCGTACTAAAATCTACAGCTACTAAACGTCTAGTATAAGATAAATGCCATCATTTATTTTCTAACCAACAATTATTTTAATTACCATATAAAAAAATGAAGAAGTGTCGCATTAGAAACTAGTAGAAGAAGTAGATTTATATAATAGGAAAACGGGGGTACATCTAGAGGCCTATATCTACATACAAACATTTATTATGTATTTTGTTAAGAGGAAACCCTATACTATACCCTGATGCCTAACCTATTTAATATACAATAATATTAATTTACATATTGTTCTGGCTCTTTCATCAATAATTCATGTTGTGTTGGGGTTTCAGATTATGCAACCGAAAAAACCTTGCAGTGTTATCCTGGTAACATTTATTTATAAAATGTATAGTTTTTGGGGTGGTAAATGGTGTAGAGGGATTCTATTATATTCTAGGGCCTTATTCCAGCCACATTTTAGATGTGCATTATTCTGTTTTTGTATTATAAAATTGTTTGCTGTCAGTGGGATAGAATATGACTATTGTTATGATATTATTTCCCTACCTTAAGGGTTAAAAATTTATGAACGTTTCACCTACATTTAAATGTTAATAATTTCGATATTAATTTACTGGGACTGGGTGATCCAAATTTTGAATCGTCCCTATACTGATTTTAAATCTGATTGCATTCGGATATCAATTACTAACAAACAGGAAAAATCAGAATCGGTATCGTTGATTTATTATTACAAAATACTATTTGATTAGCATTCAGGATTCAGATGTCCCAAATGGGAATAATAGTTAGAAAATAGAACAATTGTTTTAATATTAAATCGATGAGAATTGGAACAAAACGGATGATGAATATCCTAATGTTAATTACCTAAGGGACTACGGAACCTGAAAAGTATGCTAGGGATGGGGAGCTGTAGGGAGGAAATAAGTTGTAATCGAATCAATTTTATTTGCCGTGTAAATCGATGGATTGGTTTATATTAGGATGGGTTGATTTTTATTTTAGAAGATAATTTATCCTTCATTGAAATGTATCTTAACATCAGTTTATTATTACTAAGTAGTTATATACTATTAAATCCTTTCATATTTTAAAGTCCTTCTCTTAATTTTTTGTCTACAAGACAATTGACAACACTAATAGAATTTTCAAATTTTTACATGGAGAGTATCCGTAAAATGGGTTTTATATTTTGGAAAAAATTTTCATTTTTTAATGGTAGCGTCTGATAAACGCAGAAAGTTGCTGTGGCAGTTAGGTAATACAAAATTTAAACATTTCAGAAAAATTAAAATTTATCTAAGAAAAATTAAAAATTCGGAAAGGGTTAGCCCAAGAAATTTGAATATCGCACATCGCGACATTAGATCCGGATTTCCCGATAATTTTCTTCGGATCCCAAAAAAATGTAACGGTGCAGGAAATTTATAGATTAGTTAGGCAAAAATATCAAAACTAAACATTTCGTACAAAAGCTCTGCTAAATTTAAAAGCTCCCTTCCGAGCTCTATTTTTACGATTTGAAATCAATTTTCTATCCAGATAACGATCTTTTAACGAAATTTCAAATTTCCCTAAAAGTAAAATTTAAAAATCTCGAAAGCTCATTGAATACTTAAAATTAAAACGTCACGTTATATAATTTGGAATCTAATTTTTTTTTCGATTCATTAAATTTAAATGAAATATGGAATTTATACAGAAAGCTTAATCAAAATATTAAAAGCGCAACGAAAGCTCTAAGTATCGAACCTAATTTCTTCCATGAAAAAATTTATTTTCTATCCAGCTAAACTATTTCCGAAAGAAAGTTTTAAAAATCTCGAAAGCTCATTAAAAGCTTAAAATTAAAATGTCATTTTAAATAATTTGGAATCTTTTTGTTTTTTTTTTTTTGGATTTATTAAATTTAGATAAAATATGAAATTTTTTCTAAAAGTTTCCTCAATCCATTGTAAGCTCAACGAAAAGTCTAAGTTTCGAACTTTCTACATTTACTACAATCTACAATCATGTTATACATTTTAAAATCTACTTTCTATCCAGATATCATTCTTTTCACGAAATTTCAAATTTTCCCCAAAGAAATGCTTTAAAAATCTGGAAAGCTCATTGAAATCATATAATTATTCAATATTTTATTTATTTAAATGAATAAAATTATAATCTAATTAAAAACTTTGGATAAGCTCTTAAAGTTTCTTAAAGCTCTTTTCAGACAATTTAAATTTGAATGACGTTGAATTATTGGGATTAAAATATATTTTACGTATTAATTTAAAACCGAAATGTAAAATATTCTTTCAGCTTTTAATTCTCAACGGAACTTTTAAACGAAAATTTCGGATTTCATTTATATTTAATTATTGGGAGAGAAATTAAATTCCATACTGTCTAAAATAATATTTGAATTAAAAGCTTTCGATAATTAAAAGCTTTTACAGAAAATCTTTTATTTCACTAATTTTAAATTTTTAGGATGGAAAAGCGAATCCCATACGATTATAGTTTCTCCAAATTTAATATGAAAGAAAATGAAATGAAAAATTTTATTAAAAATTTGTTTTTCAATAAAATTTAAAATATATTTAACAATTTATGATAATAATTAAATTTTATTATTAATGGTTAATTTAACGTAATATTGCGTAAATTTCAATTTTCCAAAAAAGTTTTCATAGATAAAAATGTTTTTTTCTTCCGCATTGTGTTTCCACCATATTTTTCCTGAATTGCCAGGGAGGTCCCAGGTACGGTAGAAGAGTCAATATTCTCGATAGATTATTCCTTTCAATAATCCAATTATTTATCCCTGATGTCATTTTCGTAAGGAACTACTACCAATGTTTTTCCACTGATTATATCGTAAACTATTTAGAATGGCATTTTCTATTTTCTCTTAAAATCATTGATTTTACGACATTAGCAAATCTAATAGAAATGATTCTATCATGAGAATATACATACAACAAATATAAATGTTTTTCTAATGTAAATTTTTATAGTTTGCTTAATGTATTTTCCATCCATTTTCAATCTCGTATATCTTGTTGGGAAACACGATTTTCCGAATTTCATATTTCCCAAGTAAACTGATGGTTCATATACGTCTATACATATGTTTACAAAACAAATAAGCCGTCGAACAAAAATTTTCCCAAAAAGTAAATACGAAATTTTCCTACCGAGAAAAATCGCTTATTTATTTTCATGTCTTATATCTGTGAATTTATTTATTATCAAAAAAAAAAACGGGTTTGACTCCCTGTAATGTATAAAGCGATTTTTAAAAGCATTTATCTTGTTTAATTTGAAAATATCTCTTCGTTTATGTAAATTATCTATAGTTGAAAGTTTTAACTTTCACTCCCCCGAAAGTAAATTTCAATCGAAAGTGGGAAATGGGTCAATTTATTCTGAATCATATCTGATATAGGTAGAGTTGTATTATCTACCGTTGGGCACCGTTAATTTCTTCTCGGATCAAGATTCCGTATATCAGGTTACATATATATCCCTAATCAAGTCCTTTTTATCTGCCTTAATCTTTACTTTGTATTTTTCCCTCATCTCCCTAACGTAGGAATTTTGAAAAAAGTAGAACATTCTACTTGTAACATTAGTATATTCTAATCCAAGGTATTTATAACTTGTTAATGTTGCATTTATGATAGAAAATCGATTATTTTCCCTCTTATATGTTTCTTTGGATATATTTTATGCATTTGTTTGTAATATACGACTGAGGAGTATAATAGATTGTGTCAGAGTCGAAGTAGATAAAGTTCAATATTTACCATAGATTCTCGCCTATACATTACACTTTTGTTAATTTTATAAAGGCTGATCGTGCTCACTCTTTACAGCACTTAATGTCACACCTACGACACCAAACGTAATTTATAGAGCTACCCGAGATACACTATCTTCCTCCATCCTCTACAAGAACATACCATTGTCTACTATCGGTTATTTATTGATGAATTAAATTTACAAGCTATAATCATATATATTAAGCTGCAACAATGCCTCGATGTGTGTCCGATGGATCCATCGATAAATTGTTAGAGAACATATGATAAATAGAAGTGGATATCAAATGCATTCATTAAAAATGTTCAGATAATTTTAGATTCTATGAACCATAACGTAGAGTATTAAGTAGTAGAATTTTATTGGAGAAATATTAAAAAGAAAATTTAAAACAGAAAATTACTCATGAACAACTATGAGTCGATTTGACTGTAATCGTTTTTTCCGGATGTCCCTAATATATTTATGATAGTTTACAAATTTTCCTAATAACACAATAACACAAAGAAAAAAATTAGAACAGACTAGGTGGATATTGATAATTCGGGTATGCAAAACACAATGGCATCATTAGTTTTCTCCTACACGTCAAATTTCGAAAAAAAAAAAACATGCGCTTAGACCACACTGCTGAAGTGAAACTTCTTTTGGACAATTTGATTAAATTCGTGTTTCGTTTTTGGGTCGAAATGGATTTTGCTAAGTAAAAAATTCTGGGTCACCCTCTAAGAGAGAAAACAATTTTTGAGTAAAAAATGTCCAAATGGTTTTTGGGTCACCCTGTAAGAAAAAAAAATGTTGGGATCACGGTTTAAGAGAACAAATTTTGGATCACCCTGTAAGAAATGAAGTTGTGGGTCACACTGCAAGAGAAAAAAATGTTGAAAAACAAATTTTTTGGGTCACCCTGTAAGAGAGAATAACATTTTTGAGTAAAAAAAATTTTAGGGTAACCCTTTAAGAAAACAAATTTGGGTCACCCTATAAGAAATAAAATTTTGGGTCACCCTGTAGGAGAAAAAAAAATTTCAAGAATAAAAATTTTTGGGTCACCCTTTAAGAGGGAATAAAATCTTTGAGTAAACATTTTTTTGGGTAACCCTGTAAGAGAGAAAAAAATTATCGAGAAATAATTTTTTGGGTCGCTCTGTAAAAGAAGGACTTTTTGGGTCACCCTGTAACAGAAAAAATGTTGTCTTCAATATTTGGCGTCCGCACCTGAACTTGCTACTTCAATTTAAATGGTTTTGACGTCTGGATATGTCTGACTTTAGCATTTATTTTCGGTATGGAAATATTTCAAAACGACTGGCAAGCCAAATGTTGAATTCAGTATTTGGCGTCTCCATACTGCACCGACATTTATTTTCGGTATGAAATACATTCCTCTTTATTTTCGGAATAGAAACAATTCTAAACACTGGCAAGCCAAACGTCCAACCAACTTCCGTTACCTACAATAATTTTTGGTTTACCCTCCGCAAAGAAGTTTCACTTTAAAAAAAACAGGATACAGAAAAACTATACGTTAATAAAGACGTTTTGTGCTTGCTTTGTGAGGACAATTGGAGTCAAAGCCGGGCTGAATAAAATGGGTCAAATATTCTGGTTGACATCCAGTTTGATCTATCAACCAGCAGTCAACACATCATAATAGTTTTTAAGATGTATTGTCTACCATATATCATATTGCTCCGCATGTTGGGGCAAAACGAGACAATGGTAGACGTTTATTTTTATATTAATATATATAGAAGTATAATTAATTATAATTATTTTATAAGAAAATCATATTGTAAAATATTGGAATTTAATTAATTAATTAATCATTTAATTAATCAATTAATAAAAAATTTAATTAAATATAATCAATAAACCATATGCAAAATAAACGTTTATGGATCATTTCACCCCTACCTTACTCTAATTTCAAGAAAATCTGAATTATTGTTAGTCGGTTGAATATATGAAAATCAGGATTTTCCAATTTCGTCCCATATTTCAGATTTATATTTAATTGATATTTTTGGACTTTCGCAACAGTTTAAAATTTTTTTCAATATTTTTGTAAAGTATTAATATTGTGTGGGAACTTTTGGAATATCCTTTGATTTTCAAGAAAATTTCCAAAATATCTAAAATATATTCTTCTGATTTTTATGTAATTTTTATTAAAATACAGTCAAGTCTCCTATAACGCGGTTGATTCGTACCGCGTTATATGGAAACCACGTTATAAGAGACTCAGAATTAAATGAGAGCAGAAAATGCGTTCTATGGAAATCGCGTTATGAGAAACTTAAAAATAAGATTTAACAGATTAATTTATACCGCGTTATATGGA
>JANTOP010000997.1:0-19007 GCA_027564815.1 Symmerus nobilis
AAATGACATATATATAAAGTTCGAGCTATCACGATATTTGTTAGTACGGACATCTAGCGTCAAATTCCGGTTTTTAAGTTGTACACCCGATAACATTTAGCCCTAGGTTCCCCTACTGGTTATCATTTTTGAACCCTATGGCTAATCATTAGAACCAATTAAATACATGTTTATACTTTCGAAGTAGCGGAAAGTATAGTTTAGATTTTTAGAACAAAGGTCGACAACCTTGATTAAAGTCAAAGTGAACAAAAATTTGAGAATTAAGAAAACGTCTCGGGTCAGTGGTATTTTCATTTTAAACCCGTCTTTTTATCTGATATGATGCCCCCAAATCGTTTCCGGCTTAAATTATTAAGGTGGAACGCGGTTAGTTGGTAGAACTATTAAAGTGGAGACATACATATATTACAAAGACTCGGTTCTACAGAATTTTATATAAATCGAACTATTAATTAACAATACAAACATAAACGATTAGGTTGTTCTATAAATAGAATACAATATAATTGGCTTCAGGTTAATTGTAATTTTTGAATGTTTATTAGTATTATACTTTCTTCTGGGAACTCAAGTGGGTCACTTGAAATTATCGAATGGGTCACTCGGTGTTGCCGACCCATGGTTTAGTTAGAACATAAGAGTATTGAGCTGAAGGCAATACCTCTCTTTCATTTCATTCTCATTATTTTTGGGATTTACAAATCAGTGAATGACTCTGACGAAGAAATAACAAATTTATCGGAGATTGTTAAGAGCTTTGTGTAGTGTACATAACTAAGGTATGACATGTAAAAAAAATAAGTGTGTGATTTATCAGAAGTGTACATAGCTACATATAGGTTGTATTATGAATGGGAGTTTATTTTCGAGAAAAAAAAAAACAAAAATAAATTATCCAATGTTTTTGACTTTTCCAGAGGGTTTTTCAATGCGGCACTCAACTAATATACATATTGAGTGCAGGGACCTAATATCATGTGAAACGTATATATACGTGCCCATGAACACTGAATTCATTCATCGATAAAACAATGAAGGCGGCAATAAATACGGATGAGGTTTGATGGAATAAGGGTGCCGTTTCTATAATAAATAATGGAACATTGTGTGGTATGTATTGATATGTAGGCGGGATATGTACTTGACAACATACCTGTGGTAGGGTGAGCAACGACGGGACAAAAATGGATAATTCAAAATGGAACAATATGGTTTTTTAATGGGAAATTTCTATTATTTAATAGAGGAAATGAATATTTTTTAAATTGTGATATTGTATACAAAATTGTTCATGTAAGTATTATAATCATCGTAATGATTAGGGATTTTGCTTTCAATACTAAAATTATTCGTTATGTTTGGCACATAAACTACAAGTTTGTTAAAATAACAATTTAATCTAAATGTTAACTAAACAGAAGGTTAACATCCTCTCTCACCTAATATCTATTTATTTACTTAATTTTCTATTATCATTTTTGACAGCTTCTTTTCTTATAATTATTTATTGAAATTTGCGACGCGTGAAATTTACCATATTCTTAAGATAACGAAAACAAGAGGATTATGGATAATTAATTCAATGTCGATTATAAAGTATTTTATATGAAACGAGATGAAATAGAATGTTTGTTTTAGACGTTTCTATTAATAAAATTCATAGTAAAAACTAGAGAATTATGTAAAACTACTTACCCCATTAATATATTTTTATATCGGTCCGGTTATGTAAATATTAATATTTTTTATGACTGTTCACTGTTTTCTGATGAAATTTCAACTCTTTATTGTGATTATGGTTATAAATTTATTTCTTTTTCATTTACATATTGATTGATAAAATATTTTAGATTCTTATATGATGGTTTTATTACTCAAAATAACTCTATGTAACTAAATTCAAAATTATGCAAAATGTTGTTTGCTATTTCTTTGTCACAACATTTTTTTTAACATTTAGTTAAAAGGTATTTAGAAATAAAAATTTTCCGTCCGTATGCAAATTTATTATAAAAAGAAAAACTTGGAACAATTCTATGGATACTCGATAATTCGAATGATTTTGGATCATTTATTTTAACCCGAATTAAATTTTAGCACATTTTTCTATCCTTGTTTCTATTCCATGTCCATTGTCCACTGTTCATCCATTTCTGAAAAAACGAGTCACTGGAGTGTAAATATATTAACTAAATTTTTCAAGAGGGAGTTAGAGCCATATGAAATTTTATTAATTTCCGAAAAACAGGTGTTTGTCTCACTGAAGGTCAGAATTAAGTCAGTTCAACTCTAATTCTAAATCTCTTCAGTAGAGTGAAAGAATAATAGCAAAAATAAAAAATAGCAAAATGGGAATTACATTGCCTACATAAATTTCCATGCAGTTCACAAAACATTACAACTATCAACGAACTAACATCTTTTTGCAGTATTGGAGCCACAAACTTATTAACAAATTCAATAAAGTTTGTTTGTCAAGGCCTGTTTTTTTATTAAAGTCCGTCACGAAATATTTCCTTGATTTCGATCGTTTATGATTTCGGCGATAACAACTATATGATGTTACACGTGAGTAGTTTGTATAGAATTCGGAACGAAGTTTTGTAGATGATCGATTTTTCGTTGACGTATTTTCGTTGCAACAAATTGATTTTGATTACAACGAATATTCGTCGCCAAAAGTTTTGAGCGTTTTATAAAATTTGAAATTAAATTAATTTTAAACAATTAATTTTCATTAATATATTTGCCATTATTTTCGATTATCCTTCTCCAACGTGTGCGTAACAGCAAAATACCTCTTCTGTGGAATTGTCGCGGTTTCTGATCGAAAAAAGGTTGAAGGGCCTGTTGCACTTGTTCGTCTTGAGTGAAGCGGCGTCCGTGCAGAAAAGTTCCAACGAATGGAAGAGATGTAAATCTGATGGAGCAACATCTGGACATACGGGGAGTGCTTGATAACGTCCCAACTCAATTATTCGAGTTTTTGTTGTATCCGGCGTGAAGTATGGGGTTTAGCGTTGTCCTGTTGAAAACGAATTCGATTCGAATTCCCGCGTATCGCAGAGCGATCTGAACGCGGTCTAGTTGGTTGCAGTACAGCTCAGAGTTGATGGTTTGGCTGCGTGGAAGGAACTCCTAGTTAACAGGTCCGTTTGCCATCCATCAGATACATAACATGACCTTTCCTTGATGGGGATCAATTCGAGTGGTCCGTTCTCCGGATTGGCTAGGGATTAACTATTGGTCTCTGACTTTTCTGTTATCGTAGACGACCCATTTTTTATCACACGTCAAAATTTGGTTCATTCCGCCACGGCTGAGTTTGTGCAAGAGCCAAGAACAGTCGCTGATTCGCTGATTTTTTTGCATTTCGCTGAGAACGTATGGAACCTCATAACCGCGTTTATTTTTCTTGATAAGTTTGCGCAGATGACGATGGACGGTGGATTTTGAAGATTAGAGTTCAGAGGTCAGTTCGCACGTTGTTTTGTTGGATTCGCTTCAATTGATCGGCATAAGGCTCGCTTGTCGATGGTTCATGGGCACCCGGAGCATCTTTTGACTTTATGGTGCCGGTATTACCGGAACGGAATTTGGCGAACCATCAACGACATGTCGATTCGGGATCTGAACATTTTCCGGTGCTAGCGGAAATGTTTCTAAACGCCACCGCCGCTGTAAGACCCTGTTTGAACTCGTGGAAAATGAGGTTGCGAATTTGTCACGATTTGTCGCCATTCACTTTTATTTCTAAAATACTGACTCTTTAAGAGATAGACCGTACAATACAAATAATATATCAGAATTATCATAAGACAACAGGCTTCCATAATATATAAAATCCACATAAGACAAATTTGAATTGAAAAATTTATTTACATAAATATTTACAACGCTCAAAACTTTTGGGACGATTTAATATTTCCGACACGTTAAAGTTAAGGGCTATCCCTCTGAAGCGTGCATGATGATTTTCCGTTACGTTTTCCTTCACTTTGTTGATGTTTCCATCGGTTAGATACATTGAAGAACGACTGAAATATGTCAAATGTTTACACACTTCTCGATCTTCTTTGAATGCTTTACTCGAATGCTTGAGTTTTGGATAAAACTATTGTAATTCATCATTATTGTAATTATCAGGAATGTTGTAATTGTCATTTTCAATATTTCCGCACACGAAATTGCGTTGGCAACACAAAATTTGTTGAATAGTTCTATTCATTGTCAAATTTAAACGCACACTTGACGTTGGATAACAAAACGTGCTGATATAGTAAGCACAGTGCTTCCATGTTATAGTAGAAAACAAAATTAATGAATTATTTACGCGAGCCTTAAAATATGACAAGGTTTTTAAAAAGGGTACCATTAAAACGCCCGAATAACTTGTGTCCGTTTATAGTCATGTATAGAGGTCGTAAAGGCCTATTAAAAAGCGTTCGTGCTGACAGTTCTTTAAAGCGTTCGTTATCAGTTATCAGGCATCCAAACTATGGCCCTAAGATACCAACGAACGATATTATTCGAAAGAATAATAGGCGCAAACTATTTTAGATATTATGGATTTGAATAAGTTTTCGTTGTATCCCGATAGATGGCGTTATCTTAACCTCTTTGCATCGGGCAATAGTACAGCCAACTTCATCTTGAAGATTCACCAATAAGCCCCCAAAATGACAATATAATATCATTCTGCCGATGTGTAAACAACTAATTTTCTTATAGCCGTAATTATGTCAAATTTCAAGCCAAAGACAGAGCATTTGCGGGGAATTTTACTGCATCCCCTTTTTCAACAACAATCTGCAGCTGAAGCACATAGAATTCTTGTGGTGACTTATGGTGACCATGCTCTGTTGGAAACAACATGCAGAAATTGGTATAGAAGACGCTTCAAATCTAATGATTTTTAGGTCAGAGGTAAGGTGCACCGAATACCAGGAGTTCGAAGCATTAGTCCCTAAATGCGCCAAATGAACTTGTAGGATCATTAAGAGTTTCCAAACGTTTAAAAGTACCTATTAGCCTATTAGAAATGATTCAAACGCAAGGAAATTGAGTGCCGTACGAATTGAAGCTGAGAGAGATCAACGGAGATTTCGTGACTGGCGATGAAGAATTGATACAATGTGATACCCTGAAGCGCAGAAAATCTTGGGGTAACCCCGGCCGTGCGTCAATATCGACGGCAAAGCCGAATATCCATCATGATTATGCTCTGTATTTGGGGTGATCACCTGGGTATAGTGTATTATGATGTGCTAAAACCCATCGAATTTATCACGTGAAAACGCTTCCGACTACTATTAATGTGTTTGAGCCGAGCGTTGAAGAAAAAACAGCCGGAATACGAGGGAGGACACGACAAAGTGATTTGCAGCAAGACGATGATCGGCCACATGTTGCAAAACCAGTCAAAATCTACTTCGATATGCTGAAATGGGAAGTCCTACCCCTCCTGCTGTATTAACTCGGCATTGCTCCTTTCGAAGACGTGTCTTTTTTCTGATGTGGAAAAATTCATATGCTGCCATAAATATGGAAGGAAGTATTGGCTAGCGATGGACAAAACTTTCAATGATATGTGCCTTACTAATTTTTTTTAAATGTAGCATTCATATCCACGATAAAAACAGCGAGAACTTATGGCGCCTCTGAGTCCAGCCTTATGGACATGTAGAATGTGTCACTATGTCGTGAGGTAATTAGAATGTATTAAATTACATCCCTTTGTCATCTATTCGTTCCAAGTCTTGTTAATTTACTGAATAATTACAAAGGAATAGTGTTTCGGATAGAAAACCACTCTTTTGATGAAAGCGATTTTATAATATATGCCTATTTTTATATAAATAACTAATAAATATAGTTCCAAATTTTTAAATTAATTCGTTCCAGTTTAGTTTAAAAGTAAGCTTTCTAGAAGGTTGCAATCGTTACTCCATTTGAATTTCTTTAAATAAATTAAAGTGAAGTCTATTACGGATGGACGTAGGACGACCTAATTAAATTACGGGTTAACAATAATATATGAATCTAAATTCTATTAACATAATAATTTATTTCCAAGCACACATCGGTCACAATTCAGTGAATTTTTCATGAACGAATTAATTATATTTTTAAAATTGTGATCTTATTATTGGATATTAAATAAAATTTTGGAAAATCACAATACACAAACAATTACTCGGAATATACACCTTTGGTACGATAATTTATTATTATCACAAAAGGTGTCAATTAACACAAAATTTAAATAATTGATAATCATAGTAAATGATTACAATAAACATTGCATCACGACAAAACACTCTTATTATAATGGTGACTATAATTGTCATATAAAATATATTCGTACAGTTACATAATACATCAATAAATATTGTTCCAATTATTCCGATATAATCGATTGATTTATATTCTAAGGAATTAAATTATCGGAATAAATAAATACATCAATTAATTGACATCGTCTTTTAAATCACAATTAGTCACAAAATGAATATAAAATCAATCAAATTGTTACACATACAGTTATATACAATTAGAAAAAAGTTTGATTTATGTTCATTATTATTGAAATTTGTATAAACAACAACGGTAAAAGAAAAATATTCAACCAACTTTGCAAAAACCTGTAACGTGACTGACATTTCTTGTGTTATCAATAAAACGGCACCTATATAGTTATAGAGATTCTTAATAAAATCCAATTCTCCTCGATTTTTTTTTCTTCTCAAAACCACATTTTATTCATTTTTCTATACTATCACGATTCAAATTCATATTTTATGCGCCTATAATGTACCCCATTGCAAGAAAATAATAAATAATTTTTGTTTAGAAAATATAATTTTATATAATAAAAGAAAAACTCTTAACCTGGCAGTGGTGGAGTAAGACAGTTGTTTTTATTGTATATTCTATTATATTGTTTATTGTTTTCACACAGAACAAAATCAGATTTTAAAATATTAAATAAAGAGCATGCGTACTCCTTTGTATTACTGTTCAATTATTGGCTGGATTGGAATTCATATTGGATTTGTTAAAGTGGCGGGAAAGTGATTAAAGTTGGTAAAATGTGGGAAAAAAGGCGGGCAGAATCGTTCATTGTTGTTTCTTTATAACTTCGAAAAAGCTTTCTATTTGCCCTTTGTTTCCATTTCCAATGTTAATATTAGAAAAACTACATCAATGCCGGTGGTATCAGGTTTTTAATTTCTCACTGCCAAAAAGAGAGAGATGTATAAGATTTAATTTGGGCTTGGCAATGGTAAAGAGCTTAAAAGCCCACAATGAAAACCACGTGGTTTTAAATCTGGGGAATTGCGATCCGATATAAAATTGACTTTTGATAGGGATCGTCAAGCTTTACGGAAAAATACCAAAGGATAGAGCGAGATAGGGGTTTTCCTTTAAAAATAACAAGAATAGGAAAACGATTAATTCTCATTGGAATTCTAATTGGATAAAAGAACCAGTCGTCCTTAAAAATAAAGCTTTTCTCATTTTTGTTTTATTGTTCGGTTTTTTCTTCTTCTGTTTTTCTTCCCGAAAAACTATTTGTAGTACACCGGCTGATATCTATGTTGACTATATTGATGATAATTAAAAGGACGTACCCATTCATTTCTTTCTTCTCATTTTACAGAGGGAGCTTTTAGTATTATAAACGATTCTACAAAAAAAAATAGTGAAGGTGTAGCCTCTCCTCCATTTCATATTGTTTACATTTCGAAGGAAGGAGGTTTTCTTTCAATTATTGTTTCTTTTCATATGTCCCTCTACTTATGTATGGCTTTCATTCCATCAATGTGTTGATGCATTGCAGTTAAACAGTTGAATAAGGAAAATTATTTTAATAATAAAGTTGGATATTTGTTCCAAAGAAAAAATGTTAAAAGAAAATAAAAGGAGCGAAATAAAAAAAACGTAAAATGGTTGCATTATTTCGATTCTTTTCAACATTATTTTCTGTCGCTAGTTCATAATGAATTAAATGGAAAAATATAAAATTAATTGAATCGTTTGGTTCTATGTTTTATTTATTTTATATTTTCGTTAATTCATTTAAAAAGATAATGGCATAGAAAAATTGCAAAGAAGTCAAAATAGTTTGCGAAAATAAATTAGAGGCGAGAATAAAGAGAAGGATTTTCTTTTCAGAATTTTAATAGCAAATCATTTTGTTGTTTTATAGAAATATTTTTCAAATTAAAATTGACTTTTTTGTTGTTTCCTTTATATAAATTAAGATTTCAGTACAAAGAGATGCTATTTTAATGGTTCACTAATTCTTACACCTGCTAATATTAGAAAATAACATAATTATTTATTCAACCATAAAAGGTAACACAATAGCCGGCCATTGTTGGAGGGAATTTTTATATTATATAAAAGATAAAATTGATGTGGATTCACTATATAATCTTCAAATTAAATGGCTTAATTTTGTAAGTGTGAATTTAAGTTAAACAGACCAGCTAGACTAGACTAGACTTATAACCCTTTCAGAGGAAGCAAATGAGTTTATTAATTGTCAATCAATTTTTTTTTACAATTTCTGATACTTAAAGAATATATACTTTGTATGATAAGCTTTGACAAAATAAATTTTGAATGAGATTAAGTGAAAGAGATTTCGATTAATATTAACAAAATAATAGCTAGCCCCGGCTTGATATTTTGCGAGGCCCGGTGCACGACGATTTTCGAGGGCTAAACATTAATAATTTCAAAAATCAGATATTCACATTAAGTACTTTAACTTAAAAGTACATATGTATACACATATTTAAGTAGATATTTCATTAAATAAATCCCGTTTCCACATTACCTAACATATTATACTATATTGTCGAGGTAGAAGAGAATGAATTTATTAAAATATTTTTCGGAGTTTTAGCGCGAGGCCTTCTTGGTTGCGTCGTTCGCACCGGTGCCAAACTAGCCCTGAAGATCTTCATCTCTTGCTTTTGAGGCTATACATTAGAGTTCATTAACTACATATCATGTATTTATATTTAAATTCTTACTTAATTTTAACTTGTACTAGGGATTGCAAGGTTCCCGATAATATGAAATCCGCTTTCCCGGTTTTTAGTCTTGCCAAAACCGGTGACCTGTTTCATTTGAACAGCGTTTTATGTGTAAAACATTAAAAATAATTTATTATTTAATATTAAGTGTAACTAATTTTAATAACAATCGAGTTATAGGACTTCGCTGAAAAATGTTCCAACCGATGAATTTCAAAAGCTGTGGTATTCGCCTTTTAAAATCCATTCAAATGAGCTGTCACCTGACCTCA
Organism: Symmerus nobilis; assembly: GCA_027564815.1. Lineage (NCBI taxonomy): Eukaryota > Metazoa > Arthropoda > Insecta > Diptera > Mycetophilidae > Symmerus > Symmerus nobilis. Next base: position 9,326 of record JANTOP010000997.1, read on the forward strand.
CGTAGGTACTATTTGAAATTTTCAGCCCTCTATCTCCCCTTACTCCGTGCGAGGGTCCGGGTGTGCGTTTAACTGATTAAATGATAAATATTATAATTCCATTGATCGGATCGGATTTATCTCGAACCGTTCAAGAGTTAAATGGGGTGGGGGTGGTTTACCCCCCCCCCCCCCCTGTATTATCAACGATTGTGTGATCAATGAATTCTTTCAAAATTAGTTAATTTTCTATTCATTTAGAATTTAGTTTAAAATCTCAAATTTGGCACCTAAATAGTTAAAAATGAATCTTTCTTCAAAAATCTTTCAAAAGAATATTATCTTGGAGAAGCGAAAGTATAAAAATCATAACTTCTAAACAAAAAATAACGCCATCTGAAGGGCATTGATACCACAGATTAAAGATGGGAAATGAAGCAATTAATTAAAAAAAAGGAAAACAAATTATGACCAACTTTGAAAATTTCCAAAAAGGAAAAAATATTGCCAATGAATCCTTGTGGTATCCTTTCCTAAATTTTTTTGGAATGTTATTATCAATTTTAATTATTTTCCTGTTAATTAGAGGTATACCTATTGCAAGCAAAAATCAGCCGGACCGTTCGCTTACAATTATTAATTTCATCAATAGGTACTCTACATACGGGTTTGCACAAACTTTGACTTTGAATAACGTTCCCCCTATACGCAATAAGAAATATTTCTTTGGGCAAATATTTTGTATTTGATATGGTCTACGACCCTATACAAAATTTCATTCAAATTAAAAATTTTGAGTCCAAGAATTAAAAAACTGTTGTTAAAATTATATGAAACTCATCGTTAGCACTGAATATATAATAAATCAGTGGCGTGCAGTCTAATGCGCAGAAATATCAACGAAATCGTACCAAATTTTTATTGCTGCAAACTCAAATTATTTCATTTAATAACTTTGAACCATTTTAATAATTCCTCTTCCGATCAGTGAAAGATATGTGGTAGTTGAAGACTGATTTTCTAAGATCTATACTCTCCATCGAAATTAAATGATTATGGCATTATGATGGAATGATTAGATTCCAAATAATATAAAATTACATTTCTATCTTTTCATAATCTTTTTAATGAGCTTTCGAGGCTTATAAAGCTTTATTTTGGAAAAAGTTGAACTTTCGGTTAACGGCCGTTATATGGATAAAAAATAGATTTTTAAACGTGAAAAATTAAGTTCCAAACTTAAAGCTTTCGTTGCGCTTTTAATAGTTTGGAGAAGCTTTTTCCGAGAATTCCATATTTCATTTAAATGTAATGAATCAGATAAAAATTCGATTCCAAATTAAATAAAAGACATTTTAGTTTTAAGTTTTTAAGGAGCTTGCGAGATTTTTGAAGCTTTTTTGGGGAAAGTTTGAAATTTCGTTAAAGGAACGTTATCTGCACAGAAAATATGTTCGAAAAACGAAATAAATAAATTAAGTTTTTTCGGAGTTTATGTAAGAATTGTTTAGTTTTGATATTTTTGTATTTTTACTCAATGAATTTATAAACTTTCACAATCATTATGTTTTTTTGGGTTCGATAAAAATATTCGGAAAAGCTGGATCAAATTCCCGATATTAAAATTTCTCAGTGCAAGCCTTTACGAATTTTTGATTTTTCTTAGTTAGATAAATTTCAAATTTCCCGAAATATTTACCTAACTCTCAAAGCAATTTTCTGCATTTTTATATTATTTCCAAGGGTTAATTCTTCACCAAGTGGCTGCAGTGGTTACTGGGCAGTTATTGCCACACCCGCTTATTTATCTATCTATCTATCTAATTCTTCACACATGACGTTGACCGCACGCCACTGTAATAAATACTGACTTTTATTTATTATTAATACTATTATTAGGAATTTAAACTAGTAAAGTAGTGTACGATGAAGATATTGACGAACCGCAAATTTTGTTAAACATTTTACATATTGTAGCCATCAAGTCAAGTGCCAACGTTTGCCCTTATTGATAGTTATATATAAGATAGTACGTATGGTTTATGTTTAGTAATTTTCTAAATATTGCAAATGACCATCTAACCTCATGAAGCATATATTAAATTACCCTAACTAATTTTCATCGTGTCGAAAAATGCTGCATATTATTAATCTTCGAGATATTCTAACCACATTGCGGTATCATCATCAGGAAAATACAGTTTTGACACTGAATAACTTGAATTGATAAAATTTTTAGGGCTCAATGAATTATACGATTTTTAGAAATTTTTTAATCTTCATTATTTCTCTGTGGGGATTTTTACAGCAGTAACTGTGATTCATTTTGGAATAAGAAGTTCAAACTTAGGAGCTATAGTAACTCGATTCATATTAATTGGTATCGATTTAATTTTATTCGCTATTAAAATTAAAAGAATTTAAACATCTGTACTGTAAAATTATTACCATGGATATATGTAATATTCAACAAATTGTTTATATAAATATGCAAAAAATTAACATAATAATTTACCAAATAATATATATAAATGTTTTTAACACCATGGGTTTAGAAATGTATGCAAAAATCTGTACATCTGTCAATCGATATCATTTAAAGTCATATTGGATATTACTTTCATAAACTTTTTACATTTAAAAATGATCAATAAATTTAAATTGTGCACACTCCCATTTTTGGGCAAATATCAAATAATCGTTAATTCTTATTATTTTTAAAATAGTTAATAATATTATTAACCCTTTTCCCAACTGTATTTTATATCAGAAGATGGACAAAAATCGATGGAAGCTTTGAACTTCAATTCTCTATTTATAATATTTCCTGGGTGTTGTAACAACTTAATTTAGAGTAATAAATATTAAAAACCGTAAAAATTTTTAGTGCAAAATAAAAAATGAGATCCTATTGAAAATCCATTAGTTTGTTATCCGCCCATTGATAATAAATTTTTAAGTTTCATCGATTTGTCAATTTTTTTTTTACCAATGCAGGATAATTTTTTTTCATCATTATCAATAAAAATCAGGGTGATAGAGACATCATGCATTGAATAACATTTTTTCCTCACATAGATTATCGCATGAGGGAAAACAATGATTATATGGTATATTAGAGTAAATTAAAATTAGCATATGCCACAAATTGTTGGTACATATTTCTTTTTTTGAAAAAGTCACCCCTTTTTTAAAACGAAACGATATTCTTGTACCCTTAATGGGATGTGCTTGGTGGATTTATTTTCATATTTCAAAACTCGTAATAAAATGAGATTGAGAATGATTTTAAAAGGGGTGTGAAAATCAATAAAAACTATTTCAATTTTAATATATTTTTTATGTGGAGTTTTTGTTACTTTAACATTAAACATACATAATAAAGAAAAATATTACGCACGATATTAAAATTTGTATTTAATTCTAAATAAATAAAAAATTAAACGTTAACAAAAACTCACTTTTATCGATCCGCCGACAATACCAAAAGTTACAAAATACGTGGGAACATAATTTTCTTTTAGTAAATTGATTTTTTCAAAGGAAAAAATTCTTTAAAGGTTTCCGAATTGAATATTATTAAAATTGTTTATCTTTTTGCTAAAAAAGAGTAAGTATAGATTTGAAATTATTCGCATGAAATATAATTTTTATTATCCGCTAATGCCAAAAATATTACAAAAGCCCTTACTATTAACTTTAAGTCATAGTACGTATAAAAAGGAGTCGCATACATTCATTCGGTTCTAGCTTCAAAATATTAGTTTTTTTATAATGCCATAGAAATCATTCAACAAATTAATTTAGGCAACTCTTGTAGAGTGAGTACACGGAAATTCAGGAATTTGATTTATTAAACCATTATACGATCAACTTAACTTATATACGATTTTTATTTAAGATAAATATACGAATTTCCTTCTCAAAATATACTTAAATAATTGGCCGAAGTTATATTGTATCTCCAGAATTTAAATTTAAATTATTTAACCCATCAAATATCCCTTCATAAAGACCATCGTATAGTCCAACATCGATTAAGAATTGTAAATCTCGGATTTATTAAATTTAATTAAATGTACCTATGCTCAAATCTAAAAAACAAATTAAATCTAACAATCCAAATCAAATTACATGGTAACAAGAAATAATATTTTAAATCCTTTGTTTAATCAGTTTATAAAATCAAATAATTTATATTTTAATTTACATCAATAATAACGCTATTAGTCAAATTATAAATTAATACTGTAACGACAAATTTGGACACAGCAAATATGAAAATTATATGTAATTTCACGGATTCTTAACAACGTTCAAAAGCGATTTAATTTCAATTTTTTTTATTTTAATAATATTTATTTATCAATGTTTTTCTTTCTAAACTTAATTGTAATAAATTTTACCAAATTTGCGAATATTATTTCTAAAATAGATTGGGCATAATTATATAATTAATTATATTGGTATTAGGAATTGTTTTTTCTTTCATTAACTATTTAAATTTTAAATTATTGTATTTATGAAAATAATGAATAATGTAATGAAAAATTGAAGAATTAACTGCTATTGTTAGTATTACAAAAAATTAATAATATAACAATTTATAACCGTACATAATCGCATACAATAGCATTTAAAAGAAATCATAAAAATATACATAAAATATATTACATTAACAATAGGAACTAAACGTTTCATTTTTAATAATGATATGAAATTTTTTATGTATTGGTATGGATTTGAGTTGGTGCGTACAATACTATATTATATTATGTACGTTATATGTTGCATTATACAACATATGTATACTTTACGTTATCTATCTGTAATAGAAAACGATTAATTACACATTTAAGTAAATGATTAATTTATTGCAATTTCCATGCCTAATTAGACATATCATGGTCATGCTATTTTTGTGTATGGATAAATCGCCTTTCACTACGCAGCAAATCCAAGATATCATAAATTATTCTATTGCGACTTAACCCACTTGCGAACATCCCACGTTATTCTAATTACTTCATTTCCAACAAAATTTATACCCTGAAAAATAAAGAAAGGATTATCAAAGAAAGGATTTGATTTGTGGAAATGAAAACCCCCATCCTATTTAGAAATGGGTTATAATAGGTATTTCTTTAGATAGCAGGTATTTCAGGTAGCAGCTTATCTTGCTAATGCTAATCAAAAATAATAGTGTTAATTTAGAAGTCGCTAATATTTCGTCCCAGTATGGAAACTTCGCAAAGATGTAAATATATTTTTATGGCTTCTAAACATAAGGTTAATTACATTGATGGATTTGATTACATTAGAATTTTGAAATCTTATTATTAGCAATTAGCAATATTAGCATTAACAACATTGTTCTTAGCTGTTAACAAAAACTATAATAATATAATCAACTATTAATGTTAATGCTAACAAATATAGTTGCATTATTAGTGGGGAAGAGCGTAGAGGAAGCGGACAGAGGGTGTGTGTGTTCAGCCGAACTTTACTGATGCAAAAATTTTGTAAACACTGAGTACAAAACTATAACTGTTAATTTAAAACCTGTTATTTTCAGAAATTCTTAGCTGCTAACAACTGCAAACTCTGATTAATAGCTAAATATTAACAGGTTGCTAATTAGAAACCCATATCTAATACTATTACATATTTAAGTTTGGTAAATATTTAATACTGTAATTTTAATATTCAGATGATTGTTTTCATCGTTATTTTTATCACTTTTACATTTCAGTGTACGACGACAATATCATTGTGCTTTCATGGCGGGCAAATTATGACAGCAACCTAAAACGAGAGATACATATACTGCAGCGATACATATACAAGCGCAGAACAGTTTGACAGGCGCAGGAAAATTTGAAACAATATAATTGAAACTGATATTTCAGAGCACTATGTTATACTTCAGCGCAAAAGTTAATCTATTTTCTATTTTTCGTGGTATGTGTTGACAGGTTCATAATTTGACATAAATTAAAATTGGAAAAAATCCTATTTGGCCTAAATGTCAAAATTTGTGTTTGAATAACTACATTTAATTATAAAATGAAATAATAAATAAATAAATTTTTATAATATTTCATATTAATAAAAATTTATCTGGCAAGCGCTGCGCATAATATATATCTGGCCCGCCATCGTAGAACTCATCGCGTCGCAGGAATCAACGCATTACAGTATATATATCGTCGGTATACTTCCAGAAGGCACTAAGTCAGTTTCCTCCAATTTTGAGTTAATGATGGGAAAGTGTAGCATATGTAGCATGAATCAACTCTATGCTCTTAAAGTTTCATAACTAGGAAGAGGATAGTATCAAAGATATAGGCTGTGACAAGATTGCATTAAGTCATTTTTCCCATATGTTTTAAAGATCTTGATAACTTTAAAAATCGATTTACTTAAAAATACATTTTTTGACTTAATGCCTTCTGGCTTATTCCGACGATATGTCCAATCAAATCGCAGGGAAAAATACAACGATTAGCGTCATCTACAGCGAAGCATTATAATTGGCCATTAACAGAAGATTTAAATTTGAATATAAAGAAAATGTTGGTAGGAAATATACATTCTTAGTTGATTTAATGTTTTTAGTACTGAAACCCAATCATAGTGGTTATCATAATCATATTTGATATCCTGGTAATAATTGGTAAGTAATGTTTACCGTAATACCCTGTAGGGATTATGTAAGGATATACATATACATTCATGTTCAAAAACTTGTTTTGTAGTACCAATTCCTACAAAAATACCATAAATGGAAAAGAAGGAATTTAGGCAAATCAGTAATTGTATTATACACAGAGGCAAATTTACTGCAGATGGCTCCCTAGGCCTGAACAAATTTGCTGCCCATACTGTATTACCGTTCATGTAAAATGTGTCGTATGCGCGTAGAGGCCTTCGGATCTTCCTTGGAATCTTGGCCATGGCTCAATTTTAATATCAATATTTATCATTTTTTGGGATGTTTTATTTATTTTGTAATTTAGAGAAGAACAAAAAGTGAAAAATTGAGCGATTTTAAAAATATGTAAATATTCTTCTTTTAATTATTATTTTTCGGCCATATGCCTCGCTTTGCTCGCACTGGGTGTATAGAAGCAACCTATTTTTATTTTTTTTTTATTTTCTTAATTTTTTTTGGGAAGTGAGCCATTTGGTTAAAAGTTACATTTAATTCTATGTGTGTGTTTTACAAAATACATAAAACAAGCGAAATAATTCGGCACCGAGATAAGCAAACAGCAAAATGAAAACAGCCAAGCAAGAGCAGCCAACTGATACGGCAGCGAAACAAGCCAAATAGAAACAGCGAGTTGATGGTATCCCACATTTTTTTAATATACCGAGTCAAACTTTAAAAATGTTTATATCTTAATTTTGCCGTCCCCAAAAATCAGCTAAGTGGTAAATCCGCCCCTTGGCTACACTGAGTTTCAACTCTCACGAATTTCATTAGGGTTGCGCCTGTTAGAGAGGTGAATTTCAACTCAAATCGGGGATTGGTAAAAACATTGTTTTATTCTATTATTTTCGAAATATTCTGTTATTAGTTACTCCATTCTGCAATAATTGTCGGAAATTTGAATAAAAGTAGCAAATTTTTTGATCAATATTAATACTACCAATTTAAATGTTTTATTCAAATGAATTTTATTCTCTGACTCAGATCCTTTTATTGCCAGCCGAATTTCTAAAATTAACCACTATGCAGCAATATAGGATTAATACATTACTGTTACACTAACAGTCAGCCATCGACCAATCATTTGTCATGAAATTCATACTTTTCGATTTTTTCGTATGGCCCAATAAAAGTGAGATTGCGACACAGATTTAAACAATTATTCAAGTAATTATTTTCTTTCGCAACGGGACAATCGGATCAAATCGTAATACTATTATGTGAGAGTTTGTAGCATGATGGGTATGTGCCCTAAACCAGAAATAGTGAAGTTTTAGAAATCCTGGTAAATAAGTTTAATTTAAATCAGTTCCTAAATGTTAAATAATCATTTAGACGTCTTTCATATTTACAACAGGCAATTGAATATTTTTTATCTAATGGATTTATCATCTAATCTCTGAGTTGGTATCAAATAGAATGATTGAAATTATATTAAAATAGAAAATCTCTTATTATAGTTATTATATAATGAAAATTTATCAATATTTTTTTTGAACTTAAGTTACTATAGAACAGACACTTTTTCACCAGTGCGAAATAGCCAGTTTATAGGAAAATAATAAAGGAACATGAGAGTCTCATATGACATGACATTATACTATATGTATTATTATTGATATTATATTAGAATTACCTATTATTATTATTATTATATTTCTTATTATCAGAGCCATTGATAGACTCTATTCGTTATATCTCATATCCTTTGTAAGGTATATTTATATTATATTATATTATATTCCCTCTTTAAACTGTTCTTTATATCTGTTATAAGTATTGTGATAATAAAAAGAAAAGGAATGACAAAAAGAATGAAAGAAATCCAACCAATTGATTCTGTCCATTCCTTCTTTCAAGATTGTGATGATGGAATAAAACGACAAAAAAAAAGGGAATTATAATGGAAATCTGAAAAGTAATCTGTTAGAAAACCTATCACTGTATTATTGAACTTGGGATATTGGTTGATCTGCTAATGTTAAGTGCATGAGAGAATAGTATCTACCCAATCGATTTTTCTGATCTTAAAATATATCAATCGATTAGTTAGTTGAAATGAAATAATTTATTTACTTTTTTTCATGTTTTATTTATTTATAATAGAAATGAGATTAAAATTGATTTCAATATGTGATTTTAATATTCTTTTTAAATTGAGGACTTTACTTTCCATAATTTTAGAAACATTCGTGTAGTAAAACTTCAATCAAAGACCCTACAAATACAGGCTTAAATCAAATCTAAATTAAAAACTAAATCAAATTTAATGGGTATAAATGAGTCAGTCGATCTATGATTCGACTATCTTCGTTTTTCTCGATGACCATGCATCCTTAATTGACACGATAATTGGGATTTTAATGGAGACAATACAATTTTAATTTTCTGCGAGCGTATAGTCCTAATATAATTTTTTTTGGTTAAAATATTTCAGAAATAAGATAAAACCGTCAGAATTAATTTACATTGTATGTATATCATTCAACTATTCCTAGATTCACAATATAAACACTTGTAAGCCATACACAGATGCAAAACAATAACGCGATAAGGACATTAGAAGATGTACGACATGTACCTATATTTGTATAATGTATAGGTTGTGTACACTGAAAAAATTATTAATCCAGAGAACAACAATTATCTTGTTTGATTTCAATATCGATAATTTTTCGCGAAATCAAACTGTTTCTTAGTTATAAGAAACTATTTTGGTTTGAATCAATCTATTTAAAATGTCAATCAAACAATTTTGAATATTTAATTCACATCAGATAACAATCAAACTTTAAACTAATTGAATCAATTAAGGAGGTCGGTGCGGGCAAATGTGAAAGCTAAATGACTTTTTTTTTATTTCGTATTATTATTCTACACTCATTTCTGCAGAGAACGACATATTCCCCACAATTTTACGATAAGCGGAAGTGCTTCAAAATTCAGTGCAAAGTAGGGTATGTCGAGGAACAAATCAATGAAAACACA
>JANTOP010001008.1:0-37037 GCA_027564815.1 Symmerus nobilis
GACGTCATATTTTGCAATGGTGTAGAACGATTGTTAGACATAATGCGTTTTGGATTTACTCTTAATTTTATAATATATTTATTTAGAGCCGGTTTTATTAAATATGTATTATGAAAGAGTTATATATGTTAATGATAAATAAATAATTGATGAATAAATAATCTCCAGAACATACAAAACCAGTTCAATAATTCAATAAATAACACTAGACAATATATCTATACACTACTAGTAATCAAACAATTAATACAAGTCACTAGTCTAATACTAATACTAGTCACTATTGTATAATTACGGTAATATAATTTATATTTTCTTGAATTGTTTATTTTATAATTTATTTATATTTCCAATTTACATTTACTTCGTCTATTTTTTAATAAAAAAGTTGGAAACAAATAGATATCAAATTGGATTAAAATATTCATATACATATTATTCAATTTCATAATTAAAAATTAATTCGATAATTTGTCAATCGTTATTACTACATTCATAGAAATATTATATATTTTTATATTAGTTAAATTCTGTTGATTTATTTTATTGTAATTAATTCATTTAATTTTAAACGGGCAAAGGTACAAAAACTTATGGACTTAGCAACAATTAAAAATCCTTTTAATTTAGCCAATAATGTATTTCTTATTGTAATAATTATTATTTATATTATATATTTTTCATATTTCCCTGATTTATATAAATCTATATACTATATCTATGACTTTTCTAATTCTTATACTGGCTTAAATCTATTAATTTAAAGAGAAATTTTAACAATTAATTTGTTTGTCTTAAAAATAAAAAAGAAAATTAAAAATTAAAAATTACATTTATTGCAATCCTCTGTATATTATTTGTAATTATTAATAATTATATAAGTAATTAAATCTTTGTTATAAATATAAGGTTACAAGCTAAATTACAATTAGTTAATTTAAGTAGGTATCTACTATTACGTAAATAATCCGATTATTGTCTTAATTCAAAATTTAATAATAAACCATCCCGAGCCTGATATATGAAAGCTCGATTATCGGCCACGAACGGCTTATGATTTCTAGAAACCGTTATTTTAAAATTCTTAACAATATACAGCACGCTCGCTTTAACTTGGGCTAGTCCAAAACGCATACCCATACACATCCGTGGTCCTTCACCAAATGGCAAATAGACGCCTTTGTGAATCGATTTTCGAGCCTCCTCCGAAAATCTTGATGGATCAAATTTATCGGGATTCGGATAATATTTAGGATCCCTGAAAGGAAGAGTACGTTGATTATAACATATTAATTTCAATATATTAAACAACAATAAAATTACATATGAAGAGATCGAACCGGGATGTATATAGTTGTCCCTGGTTGGACAGTGAATTCTTCTGTTTGTCCCTTCAATAACGGCAACTTGTATGGTTTAGTACATAATTTCTTGTACGATGGCATAAGCACATTTACTCGCATACTTTCTGAAAAAATATAATTTTTAATTTTATATTCTCAACCGAGTATCTTCAATAATTACCACAAATAACACTATCGAAATACTTCATCTCTTGAAGTGCATCAAATGATATGAAATTATTATTCCTTGAGCCCACATCGATTATTTCATTGTAGAGATTCTCTTGAATATTAATATTTCTCGCTAAATCGTATAATAGAAATGCCACAGCTACGCTCGTTGTTTCAAAACCTTCAACAAAAAATGCCATTGCATGGCCAGCTAGCTCTTCTTCAGACATGTCTTGAAAGAAATTAGAATGTTTAGCATCTGGGTTATATCAATACTTAAGTGTTAATTACCATATTTTTTCTCAACGTTCAATAACATTTGAAGTAAATCTTCATTTTGAAGCGTAACATTTGATCGAGAGGATTTATTAGATTTGATTAGATTAAGGAACCATTCGTTCACTTCGTTGGTGACGAACCTAAAAGTCCGTAAGGAAAATGAAAGATTTTGATTTTCTTATCAGATTAGAAATTATTAACTAACCCAATCGGTAGGAAATTAGATAAAATAGGAAAAAATTTGATTGCAATGAACCGTAATCCTATCAAAAATCCAGGATTAAACATTTGCTCAGCAATTCGAAAAAATTCCGATTCCTCTGCATTAAAACCTTTCGCATCAATACTAAACGCACAACGGCCTATATTTTGGATACCGAATTTCAATCCTAACTAAATAGATATTAATTCAGGGAAATATCTGTTATTAGATTAGATTATATTATACCGATTTAGCTTCAATGTCCTTATTACATCCTTGTTCTTTTAAGTATTGAACCATCTTTAGGCATGTGTCCTCCATTAATGGGAAAATCGTTTTTACTTTGTTAGTGGTAAAAAGTGGTGTCAGAATCGTTCGAGCCCTCTTCCACTTCTCATTTACAGTAACAATTGGATTGTGAGCAAAAAGTCGATCGTATTTCTCATTGATTGCCACATCATTTGCATGGAAACTTTGATGATCTTTAATCAAAATGTCCTTGATGAGATCAGCGTCTCGTAATAAAATAGCGGGATTAAAGAGCTGATACATACCAACGTACGGTGTGTTATATTCTCTGAATTAAAAACGGGTTTTTAATCAACTCAAAATTATTTTTAAAAAATACTTACTGATAGCATTTATTCAAAATTACTGAAATACTTTCCTTCATAGTTAATGTACTACCTAAATTGCCTACAAACCATGTAGGTCTTGGGCCTGGTACCTTATTCCTCGACCAATAACCGTAATTCCATTTTAACCAACATATGAGTACCGTAATACTAGTTATCAGTAATGTAATAAGCATTACTTTTTTCTTATAAATAATATTACCGACAAATTCTTTGAGAAATGATAGGTACGACTAAATATTCGTTATTATTTTTAATAAATATTTATGTCCATTATACTACTTATCAGTAAATTATTACAGTGGCGTGCAGTCTAATGTGCAGAAGGCACGTATCACACCTAAAATATCGACGCTCAAATAAAGCTTATCTAAAGCTTTTAATTAAAATATAATATTATTGAATTGAATTGAATTATAAATGAAGGTATTCATTATCTTTGTTTGCCTTTTCTTGAAAAATTAAGCTTTCGCTCTGTATAAATTTTGTATAAATATATGATTTCAATGAGCTTTCGAGATTCCTGAAGCATGTTTTTTTAGGCGAAAATAGGATATTTCATGAAAGGATCGATGTTCGGATAGAAAATAGATTCTAAAATGTAAAAATTAAGTTTTATGCTTAAAGCTTTCTTTGAGCTTACAGTGGATTAAGAAAATTTTATATTTTATCTAAATTTAATGAATCAAATAAAAATTTGATTCCAAATTGTGACATGTTAATTTGAAGCTTTCAAAAAGCTTACGAGATTTTTAAAGCCTAATTTTAGAAATAGTTGAAATTTCATAAATGGGCCGTCATCTGGATAGAAAATAGATTTTTAAGCGTAAATAATTTACTTCGAAACTTAGAGGCTTCGTTGAACTTTTAATAGTTTGAAAAAGCTTTCTGCGAAAATTCCATATCTCGTTTAAATTTAATGTATGGGATACGAATTTCGATTCCCAATTATATAAAATGATATTTTAATTTGAAGCTTTCAAAGAGCTTTAGATTTTTACAGCTTTATTTTACAAAATGTTACAATTTCGTTAATCTCCCGTTAATTGGGTAGAAAACAGATTTCTAACCGTACAAAATTAAGTTTGAAACTTAGAGCTTTTATTGAGCTTTTTATAGTTTGGATAAGCTTTCCGCGATAATTCCATGTTTCATTTAAATTTAATGAATGGGATAAAAATTTGATTCCAAATTATTTAAAATGGCATTTTAATTTTAAGCTTTCAATTTTAAGCTTACGAGATTTTTGAAGCTTTTGTTTTTCGGGATTATTAAAATTTCGTTAAAGGATCGTTATTTAGATGGAAAATAGATTTTAAAACGTAAAACATAATGTTCGGAAAATTTATGGGAGCTTTTAAGTTTTTGCGGAGCTTTTGAATGAAAAGTTTACTTTTGTTATTTTTGTATTTTTCCCCAACGAATTTACAAACTTTCTGCAACATTACATTTTTCTGCATTCAAAGAAAATTTTCGGGAAATCCGAATCAAATGTCGCTATGTCCGATATTCAAACCTGGCGCGAACCTTTATCTATTTTTGATTTTTCTTGAGATACATTTCAAATTTTCAGAAAAATTAAATTTTAATATTTTTACCTAACTGTCAAAGCAACTTTCTACGTTTTCACATTTTTTTCCGGCCCAGGAAAATATAAAATTCTGTTTACCTCTTATGGAGATGTTGACCGCATGCCACTGAAATGATATACCATGCCCGGTTATCATTAAGCCACTTTATACCGATTAGAAAATTCAAGATTAATTTTTTATTTAAATCCAACTTAAGTAGTGACGAAGACAAGAATCATTTAGGTACCTACTTTTATGATAAAAATAAATGCTGGCGTATCAACCGCTTTAGAGGTTAATGATTTCCGAATTGTTGGATACTAGTAGTCAGGAAGAATAAATATACTGGATGTTCTTAGACTGAACTACAAGACCGTCCCAGGTAACCTCTTTATGTATCCCTACCTTATATACATCCACTTCGCCCTGACACACCGGCCAAATGCAATACCCTTAACACACTTGAAAGAAGCCCTTAATTACCCTTGAGCCGACAGAAATGTATATCAGGGTAGGAATTACTGTGTGGAAATAATTAAGATTATTAATATTAGTAATTAAATTAAAATTATTAAATAAATATATATTGTATTTATTAACTATTTGAGTTAAATATTTTATTTCCATTGCATTTAGATTAAATTTGTAAGAAACAAGGTATTACGTCAATTCCAAAATTCATCGAAGTCGTCACCGATAAAGTTTGATTGAAACAATAAATTATTCGCGACTTCTTTAATTTAATTAATATTGAAATAAAATAAAATACCAACAGATTCCTTGGCGAGAAATAATTTTAAAATTATTTAATTTTAAGCTATACATAAATAGTATCTTTTCCAAAAAAAAATCGGTATAATTCTCTGGGAAATTTTGATTTTCAAAATTTTATTCCAAATCTACTTCGAGGATGATTTAACAAAGCTAATGATATAATAACCTGGTGGTATTATTTCATAAGTTATATTTTTAAAATGATGTGAAAAAACGATCTTTAATAAATGTATAATAAATATTTTGATCGTTCTGTAATAATATGGAATTTTCCGAAAATTTTCTTCGGGACTTGGAAAATCTAATTACAAGGAATTGTTCCTAAGTAAATTTTGAACAAAGTTATTTCTCAAAATTTCAAAAAAATCATCCTCTGAATTTTGGTGGAACGTTTTCCATTAAGCTAAATTTGTTTATCGCCAAGTTTTAAAAACATATCTATAATTTCGAGGGTAATTTTAAATTTCAAAATTTGATTTGCAATCAATTTAGGGGATGATTTAACAGAGCTAAACTATTAAAATGACTTCAAAAAGTTGTCGGTTTAGAAATGAAATTAATTTTGCAAAATCTTCGATTTTGGAGCGTTTTGCAGAAATATTTCCTTGTATTTTTTTCCTTCTTCTTCAATTATAAAAAAAGAGAAATCAATTGAATTTCTTAAAATCCATTTTTGACGTCATTTTCAAAATATGAAATTTTAAATTTTAATATTAAAATTCGCTAAAATTTAATGAAGTGATTTGTCTAGAAAATTTTCTCTACATAATAAAATCACTAATTATTCAAGATGGATTTGATATAATTAGATTTTCAAAGTTTCTAATAAAATTCTCTTTAATATCGAATTAAAGTTGATTAGATATAGAAATGTTCAATAGATTCCGAGAATTCTATTTCAACATTTTCCAGAAGCTCAAGACTTGCTCAAATTATTTTTTTTATACAAGACCGTGAAATCAGTTTTTTAATTAGCTCAATGACTGTTCAGGAAAAAATTACTCGACCAAATGGGATACATATTTTTTAAAAAAATTTTGATTTAAAAAATTGATCGAATCAAACAGAGAAATATCAAGAGAAACCAACAAAGAGAAATATCGAAAAATAATAAAATATCGGAAGCGACGCTCGTAATTAGCTTTCATAATTTTTTATTTGTTTTATATCAATCGGTTAGTATTAATTAATTAATTAAATATTTAATTAGATATACCTAAACATAAGTGTATTTTATATTGAATCTTAAGGAGTTTGTTTAAAATATTTTTTAATTAAAAATTTTAATAATCTCTGCACGTGTTAAATTAATCAATATTTTAATGGATTTTGATTTATTACGTCTAGACGGTGTTTATATATTATCGCGTTTTTATTTTATTACTCAGATGTAGCATTTGAAGTGATATTAGGCGCTTAAAATGAACCCTTAGACTTAGAGCAGTGATGGCGAACCTATGACACGCGTGTCAAAGGTGACACGCCAAGACATTTTGGGTGACACGCAGCTCTAGGTTTGGCAAGTCTTTATTATTAAATACAATTATATTCTTAATTACAAATATTCTTTAAAATTAAAATAAACAAATGGACAAAATAAAATAAGTAGTGTTACATTACTCAATTTCACTGTATTGTTCCTTTATGCATAAAACATTCTACATAGGGGAGGACGAGGCGAAGCGACGCACTTTTCTTATTTTCCAAATCAGTTTTCAAAAAAGTTTTTTTGTTTTATTTTTCAAACTGTAATTTTTTACGAAATAATCTGAGGTTTTTAGTCACCAAAATCGAGTTTAAAATGTTGGTTACGATTCAATGTTAATGAATAATGTATGTAATCGAGTCACCGCAGCGCTTCACCTTTTCTGTTACAAAATCAACAATTTTCAGAATTTCGACATAAGAGTAACGGCATTATATTCGGGAAGAGTTCTACTTTTGCATAATTAAAACAAACTTTTATGTTTAGTTACTTATATTTCAGATAATTGACTTGAAATACAGTGAAAATGCGAATACGACGCTTCTCCCCGCCAAAAATGCGTCGCTTCGTCTCGAGTTATATGTTAACGATAAATACGATTTCTCAGTTAAAAGAAGAAACATCCCAAAAATGTATATTTCCCATAAAAGTATTGGACACCAACTATACAAAATAATTCATCATTTTCTTTCCATTTGATTTCAGCAAATCATTTATTCTTTGCCATTTGATTTAATTATATTTAAATTTTTATTAATTTATACTTAATTGGGATTAATAGATTTAATGTATTCAGAAGGGTCGTCCATCCCATTGAAATAAATAAATAAATACTTACCATCAATATTGAGAAATAACAAATTTGTGCAAAAATTTTTAATTCGATGGGGACCAAAAAACCAAATGTGCAAATACATATATAGATAGAATAAATGAATACATAAATGCCAAAAAAACATATGAGTGACTGTACTGCGCCTGTGAGTTAACATATGACTTTTGAATGCCATGCCACTAAATATAAAGGATGAACTGGCGCAACTCATGACAATGACTTTTGTCAATTCAGTGTCACCGTTTCCGAGACATTTTAACTGCGTCGCTTCGCCCCGTCCTCCCCTACATATATTATAAATTTGATTTTACGTATACATTATTCATAAATGGATATTTCTAGATGTGACACGGTACCCTAGTTAGACTACGTTTTTTAAGAATTTTGACACGCCGAGCTCAAAAGGTTCACCATCGCTGCCTTAGAGGGTGGTTTTAATTCGATGCCCAAGAGAGGAAGACAAGGAATTGATTCATATAAAAGATTATAATTGTAGTTCACTGTTTTTACACCTTTCTCTTGTTTTCATTCTGTCGCGAGCTCACAAAAAATTCTCACAGCCGTAATTTTTGATTATTTTGATTTTTGATTTAAAAATTCAAAATATTAATAAAAAAATTATTGATTATGATGTTATTTTCAATCTGTTTTTTTTTTTCTTATTAATTGATGCAAATTTACATCAAATTTTCCATCGAAAGCTCACCAAAAACTTTATTAAGCTCAAAGAAAGCTTTAAGCTTTAGATATAATTTCATACGTTTAGAAATCTATTTTCCATACAGAATGATTTTATATTAGCGAAGTTTAACATTTTCTCTCACAAAAACTGTGGAAACGGTTCTAAAACGTACAGGGAGCTTTTAATTAAAATTGAAGTTGATAATTTTAAAATCTACTTTTCACCCGATTAATTAAATTTCCATTAAAATTTAAATTTTTTTTCAAAAGCTCAACAAAAACTTAAAAGCTCAAAAAAAAGCTCCAAGTTTTTTATATAATTTTATACGTTTTGAAGTCTATTTTCCACGAAAATAATTTTATGTTAAAGAAGTTTAAATTTTTTCACACGTAAACTCTGTAAACGGTTTTAAAACGTATAAAGCTTTTAAAATTAAAATTGATGTTGATAATTTTGAAATCTACTTTTCACCCGATTGATTAAATTTCCATTAAATTTTAAATTTTCCTTCAAAAGCTCATCTAAAACTTAAAAGCTCAAAGAAAGCTTTAAGTTTAAGATATAATTTTATTTGTTTTAAAATCGATTTTCCGTCAAAATAATTCTATTTTTAATTAATTTAGTTAAATATTTTATTTCCATTGAATTTAGATTAAATTTGTAAGAAACGAGAGATATGTCTATTTAAAAATTCATTGAAGTCGTCACCGATGACGTTTGGTTAAAATAATAAATTAATCCTGAATCTATTAAATGTTATTAATATATAGTCGCATCATTCATCTTAATTAATATAAATAAATTACATAATATTATATTGATTCGAAGAAACAAGGTTGAAAGGCGAGACAGGGTCGCACAATTTAAAATACTGTAACTTAACTATACAATAATTTCGATAATTAATTAATTTAGAAATATGTATAAACTTATATAAATTTTGGTATTAATTAATGATTTTATGGGGATATTCATTTACAGATCTGTCCCTGTCATACTGCAATTCACGAGATAAAATATTATAATAACAATTGGTGTTGTATATTATATACTTTAAACTGCATTTAAGTGCACTAAGTTATTAATAATTATCACCAACGTTCAGTCTTCCTTTGCATTTTCTTAACGATTTATCGTGAATATAAATAAAGAAAAGAAAGTGATGCTTTTTATCCTACTACTCACTAGTCTTACGTTACTAATATTTTGGTTAAAATGGAATTACAATTTTTGGAGGAGACATAAGGTACCAGGCCCAAAACCTACTTGGTTTGTAGGAAATTTAGGTAGGACATTAACTATGAAGGAAAATTTTTCTGTAATTTTGAATAAATGCTATCAGTAAGTATTTTTGAAAAATAATTTTGAGTTGATTAAAAACCCGTTTTTAATTCAGAGAATACAACACACCGTACGTTGGTATGTATCAGCTCTTTAATCCCGCTATTATATTACGAGACGCTGATCTGATCAAGGACGTTTTGATTAAAGATCATCAATGTTTTAATGCAAATGATATAGCAA
Source organism: Symmerus nobilis (assembly GCA_027564815.1). Classification (NCBI taxonomy): domain Eukaryota; kingdom Metazoa; phylum Arthropoda; class Insecta; order Diptera; family Mycetophilidae; genus Symmerus; species Symmerus nobilis. The sequence goes on from JANTOP010001008.1 coordinate 9,503, forward strand.
TTAATGAGAAATACGATCGGCTATTTTCTAATAATCCATTTGTAACTAAAAATGAGAAATGGAAGAGGGCTCGAACGATTCTAACACCACTTTTTACCGCTAACAAAGTAAAGACGATTTTTCCATTAATGGAAGAATCATGCCTGAAAATGGTACAATATTTGAAAGGACAAGGATGTAATAAGGACATTGAAGCTAAATCGGTATAATTTAATCTCGGATTTTTCTCGGTACTATAAATTTTATTTTTAGTTAGCATTGAAATTCGGTATCCAAAATATAGGCCGTTGTGCGTTTAGTATTGATCCGAAAAGTTTTGAAGGTGATGAGTCAGAATTTTATCGGATTGCCGAACAAATGTTTCATCCTGGATTTTGGATAGGGTTGAAATTTATCACTATGAAATTTTTTCCAATTTTAACTAATTTCCTTCCGATTGGGTTAGTTAATAATTTCGAATCAGATAAGAATTTTATAATCTTTCCGTTTCCTTACGGACTTAGGTTCGTTTCCAATGAGGTGAACGAATGGTTTCTAAATCTAATAAAATCTAATAAACTCTCTCGATCAAAAGTAACGCTTCAAAATGAAGATTTACTACAAATGTTATTGAACGTTGGGTCAAAATATGGTAATTTCTGAAACCTGCATGAATTCAACCCATTTGCATATAAATTCATTTCTAGACATGTCTGAAGAAGAGCTCGCTGGCCATGCAATGGCATTTTTCATTGAGGGTTTCGATACATCGAGCGCCGTAATATCATTTCTTTTATACGATTTAGCTAAAAATATCAATATTCAAGAGAATCTTTACAATGAAATAATCGATGTGGTCTCAAGGAATAATAATTGCATATCATTTGATGTACTTCAAGAGATGAAGTATTTTGATATTGTTATCTGTGGTATAATTCATATATTAGTTTTAATTCAAATTTTAACAATAAATTAAAATTGAAATTTTTCAGAGAGTATGCGAATGAATGCTCTGTTATCCTCTATGAACAAATTATGTACCCAACCGTACAAGTTACCGTTACTAAACGGGCAAGCACAGGAATTCACTATCCAACCAGGAACAAGTATATACATCCCGGTTCGTTCCATTCATATGTAATTTCGATGTTGTTTAATGTACTTAAACTAATATAATCAGAGTAATCTTCCTTTCAGGGATCCTAAATATTATCCGAATCCTGATGAATTTGATCCATCAAGATTTTCGGAGGAGGCTAGAAAATCGATTCACAAAGGTGTCTATTTACCATTTGGTGAAGGACCACGAATGTGTATGGGCATGCGTTTTGCACTAGCCCAAGTTAAAGCGTGCGTATTGCATATTGTTAAGAATTTTAAAATTAAGGTTTCGAAGAATCATAAGCCGTTCGTGGCTGATAATCGAACCATCATATATCAGGCTCGCGACGGTTTATTATTGAATTTTGAATTAAGAAAATAATTAGATTATTTAAGTATAGTTCCGAAGTACCTTATTACACTGTATAGTGTATATATAATAAATTAGATTTAATTATATAATTTGGAATTTTATCAGGAGGATACAAAAATGTGTAAATAAATTATTGATACACCCAGAGAAAAATTTGAGATGTTTTTTTAATAAACACAGCCAAAATCAGTAGTAGCTGTTGCATATAGTTTAATCTCCTATAGATTTACGTTTATTTATATTTAGAACGAATTAATTAAATTTACCAAAACACTTCCATTACATATTTATTTAATTATCAATTTATTTTATTTAAATAATTGAATTTGTATGCATTTCGGTCCAATTATTTACCATCATCTGCGATTCTGTTCCATATCTTCTAATTATGATACATAGGATTCGAATTTAGAAATACTCGCTACTTATACTCATTTTCATGGAATCGCTTTCATATTCTCATCCCTCACCCCACCATTTATGTTTTGTTTGTAGATCGTATTTTGGGTCTGCTAAAGGGCTCAGTTGATCTGCGGAATATACTGCACTTATATTTAACAAAATATAAGTACAGTATCCCTATGAATGGATCTCTAATTATTTTCTCAGGAACTCTAACTTAATTGCTGAGTGGTATTTTTAATTATCGTAAATGCTGTACTTGAAAGGATTGCCGAAGGTCGCGCCTCACTATAGATACGTAATTCCTTCTGAATAAGCCTCAGAAGGATTCTCTACAAGTAATCCGAAAAAAAAATCCGCAGGAGTCGGAACCAGTAGGAAAAATTGGTCTCGCGATTAGCAAATAATTATCGCCCGCAATTGGTTTTATTGATTTTTTACCATAAAATCGTTAAATTAATGTTTAATTTAGTAGTTCATCCGGCATATCCAGTTAAAAATTTTGTAATTTTGAAATTGAATCGAGAACGGGAGAGGGTAAGAGAAGAACAAAAAAATTCATTGGAAAATTTGAATCAAAAATCGATCGATTTTATTTAATTTTTTTGCAATTCGATTTTTGACAACGATTTTAAAAATATAAATATTTATAAATCAACATTAATTATTCGCTATTCGAATTAATTTCGAAATTTACCGGGAAATTATAACCGTTTCCCTGAAAATGAACCATTTTTCTGGTATACCAGTTATATACCGATCTTTATAAAATCAGGATGTCCATTTTTTTGAATATTTTGTTCTACAATGTCCTCGTTATAATTTAGGTTCAATTTAGTATAATCAGCTTTTCCGATTTCTTAATAAAATTTTCCGGAAATTTTAGATTGTCAGGAAAGCTGTGTAAAAACAAAGTTAGAAATTAGTTTAGAGAGTTTAGACCATTAGGTACTCAGGAAAAAAGTTTAAACCAAATTGAACGAAATTTTGTTAATTAAAATTTAATTTCAAAATTATGGGAAAAAATAGCCAAAAAATCAATTGATGAACTTGAAAGAAAACGGACAACTTTCCCATGCCTTCAACTGGCTCAAAAAAATTTCTTTTTAAAAATTCTGAAATTAGTTTTTAGTTTAGCTCATAAACTACTCAGGAAGAAAGTTTTTGCAAAATGGAATTAAATTTTTTATAATAAAAATTTGAATTTAAAATTATGATAAAGAAACAACCAGAAAATTAATTAAAGAAAATCATGTATTTTTTCAACGTTCATTAGTCCCTCAAAAAAATTTTTATTCCGTTATTTTTTTTATTAAAATCCCGAAATTATTTTTTTCTTTGCCTTTTCGGATGTTAAGCAATAGAAATTTGTAGTCAAATCGAACGAAATTTTCCTAATAAAAATTGAATTTCAAAATTATGAATTAAAAAAACGGAAAAAACGGTTGACGAATTTAGACCAATTTTCTCAAGCTAACAAATCGATCACAAAATCCGCAACAATAAGGTTTTGTTTAGCTCATGAAGCGCTCAGGAAAAAAATTTTAAGATTCTAGCTCCAGAAATAACGGAGTTGTCTAATAGTTGTTGAAGTCCTGTGACAACGACTCGACTTACTACTAATAAAAATTAATTTTTCAAAATAACCATTACAAACAAAAGGCATGCTTAACTTATTGCCGATAATTTTACTTTTTTTCTCAAAATTTCAAGCTGCTAAAGGACATGCATAAGCTCCATGTCTTCTGGCAAAATTGGATCCTTTAAGGAGAATCCGTCACCCAAAGTCGATTATTTTCCGCTGAAATTTTAAATTATAAAAAATTTATTATGGATTCGAATAGGGGATAAATTTAGTTGTCTATTAATACCTCATGCTCAGCAGCACCCCTAACAACTTATATTTTTAAAGTTCCGTCAAAAATCGATTTGATTAAATTAAAAAAAAATTTTCTGTTCTACTGATGGCAAATTATATCTAAATAATTAACGTAGAGATTTTATTACTAAAGTTTTTTAATAATCAACCCATTTTTCGTAAAAATTCGGTACAACCATCGATTTCATAGAATTTTCTGGGCAGTTGTCTGGAAATATTAAAATTATAATATTTGAAATTTTTTTAATAAAAAAATATTTTAAAATATTGTAGAAATTTTTATGGAAATCCATAAATTTGAAACATAAAATATGTGAAGGATTTAATTTCTAAATCTTAATATTAGCTAATTTAATAAATGTTTAGATAATTTCTGTTATATTTTTGAATTTCCATAAAATTTTTTTGATTTTCATATATTTCTCGAAAATCGTTCTTCTTCAATTTTTATATAATTTCTTGATTTTTATAAATTTATATTTCGAATTTTAGGATTTCCTTTCCCGGAATTCTTCAATTTTTTCAAGACATTTTCTGATAATTTTAATCCTATTTTTTTAAAATAAATAAGATATGACATCTTCGATTTACTAAAAATTATTCTAGAAAATGAATAATTTAATTCAAAAGCTCATATCTCGTTAAAAAAAATTGTTTTCCCCAAAATCATGAATTAACTTTTTAGTTTACCTTATCAAGTATTTAGAGTAAAATTTTCAACTAATTCCAGCGACTTTTTTTTACAAAAAACCGGTTTTTAAATAATTTTATCAAGAAAGAGAAAGAAAATTAACTGAAAAATTGGAATGAAAGCATGAATTTTTAAGAAATTTATTTCTAGCTTAGAAATTGTTGTTCACCAAAATTTTGAAATTAGTCTATAAGTTTAGCTCATTTAGTAATCAGGAAAAAACTTTCAGTCAAATCGACTGAATTTTCCTAACAAAATGTAGATGTTAGAACAAGGGTCGGCAACCTATGTCAGAGCGCACCTGAAATATCATCAAAATCGTAACCAATTTTTATTGTTGCAAATTTCTAACTCAAATAATTTTATTTAATAACTTTGAATGAGCTTTCGAAATTTTTGAAGCATTTTTTTTTTTGGGAAAATTTGTAATTTTGTTATTGTCAAAATTCCATATTTCATTTAAATTTAATTAATCGGAAAAAATTTTGATTCCAAATTATCTAAAATAAGATTTTAATTTTAAGCTTTCGATTAGCTTTTGAGGTCTTAAAAGCTTTATTTTAGAAAAAATTGAAATTTCGTTAAAGGATCGTTGTTTGGATAGAAAATAGATTTTAAAACATTAAAAATAGGGTTCGGAAAATAAAGCTTTCTGGGAGCTTTTAAGTTTTTGCAGAGCTTTTGAACGAAATATTTAGTTTTGATATCTCTTTATTTTTCTTCAACTAATTTAGAAGCTTCCTGCATCATTACACTTATTTGGATCCGAAGAAAATAATTGAGAAATACGGATCAAATGTTGCGATGTCCGATATTCAAATTTCTCGATTCGAGCGAGCCCTTACGAATTTTTGATTTTTCTTATAGGTAAATTTCAACTATTCCGAAATATTTTATTTTTGTATTTTTACCTAACTGTTAAAGCAACTTTCTGCATTTTTATATTTTTTTCGGCCGATGAAATCTGCACACAAATTCTGCACATCTTATGGAGACGTTGACCGCACGCCACTTTAATAATTTTATACCGCATTTACGCAGGGAATAATTTGGGGGGGCATCATATTCACCAAAAAAGACCCGAAACGTTGGATGGTTGGTTGGTTTTGACCTGCAGCCTAGAAAGGTTGCAGACCCTTGTGTTAGAATATTATGCAGAAAATAACTAATTTAAAGTGAATGGATTTTAAAATATTAAATAATATTTCGTAATTTTATAATAAATAATAATAATTTACGAATATTCTTAAATTCATAGTATGAACTTTCGTGAATGTTAGAAATTTATTTACAAACTTATTAATCGAGTGATAAAATTCGTTAATGTTAGGTAGCTAGTTTCATAAACACTTAATTTGTGCATAGCATATGACTTCATTAATTTACGTAATTTCATTGTAAATTATTTACGTATAATTGATTTCATTGATTAGTAGCCTAACCTTGGTATATTTTTTTAAAAATTCGATAACAGATTTGTTTGCTATTATTTACTATATACAATATTTTAAAATTAGAATACTAGTGGTATTACTTATCAAATGATTTTTTTCTGTGCAGATGGGCATATATGTGCATTGTGCAGATTTCTTGCATTTTAATTTGCCCCATTATCATCTTTTACCATTTATTTACAATCAGATCTATCTGCAGGACTGTGAACTGGTAATGGTCTAATTGTCGGTTCATAGTCAATATATATTTTATTGAATAATGGAAAATTCATCAGGATCAATAATAATAACCCTAATGTTCGACAGGATACATATGAATATTTAAACTAAAAATAGTAACATGGAAGCAACCCATAACACTTAAAATAGATTGATAATAATTAAATAAATAATCCTATGTAATGTATTTGTAACTTTGACATTGTAAATTGATAAAAATTGAACGAATAAATTGATAAATATAGTAAATGGTTAGTTATTCATTTTAGTTAAATCAGGGTCAGAGTTATTTTAAATGTTTGAAGATAGATAAAATCAGTCAATACAAGTAGAACTGGAAATTTAAACTACAACTCTGGTTATTGCTGTTGGATACTCTCATATCATTAGACTATCCGCTAGGAATGGTTTCATTTTCTTGGTAGAGTTATGCATATGGACGCTGTATTTCAGACTAATTTATCCTAATTCCTAACAGAGTCATAGAAACGATCCGTGGTATAGAGTGAGATAGATGCTGAGAGGACGCTTCAAAATCAGTAATGAATTCTGTTATTGAAATAAAATTCAATTTTTTTATCAAAAATTTGAATCAAAAAATGTCATAAAATTTGGAAAATTTTTAGAAAATTTGAAAAAAAAATCGAAATTTACTGGTAATTGAAAAAGCTTATTTTTATCAAATTTTTTGTAGATTAAAAATCTATTTAATTTTATTCAAAAATAAGGATATGCAATTATTATTTGTTTAATATATTTTCCTATTTTATATCATCAATTATTCTGAATTTGATAAAATTTAACGGTTTTATCAAATTTTCTAAATTTCTATAGAAAATAAATAATTTAACTTGGTTTGGTATCCCAATTCTTCCGAGAACCTTTGCGATCGTATCGAGCTGACTTGGAGCGTATACCCATTTTTCCATCCCATGGCTTTCAAGCAAATAGTAAATCGAATATTGCTTGTGGATGTAGAGGGAGAGGGATAATTAGGGGGGGGGGGGGCCTCGATTTCGATCTTTCACTAATTTTGCATTACTTTGCATTACTTAATTTCTAATAATAAAATATCTGGTTCGAAAGACATTTTCCCAATTTTCATGAAATTTTTCCCACAGACTCGAGAGTCGAATTATAAAAAATAATCGAAAATTATCAGAAAAAAAATTCTAAAATGTCAGGAAAATTCAGAAATTCGAATGAATCCTAGAAAAGTTCAGAATAAGGAGAAAAATTTAGAAAATCTCTTAAGAAGCCGGTGAAAGCCAGGGGAAATTCAAAAAATTAGAGAACGCGGAAATTAAAATTGAGTAGGCTGAAAATAGTCAGGAAAATCTGTTACAATCAAAAAATGTTGGTAAAAAATCATTGAAAGGTCTAAAGAGTCAAAGAAAAATTGAGAAAAAAGTCAGAAAGCTGTTTATCTGTTTGGGAAAAAACAAGGAAATTTTAAGAAAATTCTCTAAAATGTCAGAAAACCCCAACACAATATTTAGAAAAATATAAGAAGTCAAGAAAATCGCACGAGTATATTGTGAAAATCGAAAGAGACGGGAAAGTTAAGAAAAAGTCAGGAAAAGTGGCCTAAAAATTGAAGAAACCGTTTATAGATTAGGAAGAGTCGAAAATATGTCAGAAAAATAGGGAAAGTACGGGAGCAAAATCAGGAAAATTCTGTGTGATGCAGGAAGTAGTCGGAAAATGGTATATAAAAATGGTATGGTCTCGAAAGTATTAAAAAAATTCATGAAAAATATATTAACATCGCTGAAGTTTTTCGAAAACGTCTTTAATTTCCAAATTTTTCCCGAATTTTTCATGACCCTTCATGACTTTTTCGAATTTACACATCATTCTATCCACTACGTTCCAGTTTTTAATAACTTTTCCTGGTTACTTACATATCTTGGCCCTGTTAGATATTCCAAACTTTTTCCTACCTTCTATCCTATCTTTATCGAACTTTAAATGACTTTTTGTGAGTTTACATCATCCCTAGCTTAAACTGATTACCTAAAATTCCTTACCTCTTTCAAAATCGAGTTAACCGAATTAAGAAGGGGGCTAGTTATAATATAGGTAGGGCTTTTTGGAATATGTCAAAGAAGCATACAATTTGTCGTGGAGCATAATTTTCCTAATTTTTTATATTTTCAACCAGTGGCGTGCGGTCAACATCCCCATAAGGTGGGCAGAATTTTATGACCTCTTTATAAAATGTTAAAGAAAGCCTCTATCATATGCGTTTGCTTTATTTAAGAGAACATTACCTTCAGTGCTATTACTAGAGGGCATGCCGGATATTGTCCTCGGCCAGGAAAAAATGTAAAAACGCAGAAAGTTGCTTTGGAAGTTAGGCAAAATATAAAAAATAAATATTTCGGAAAAGTTGACATTTATAAAATCAAAAATTCGTATAGGCGCGCATCGAGAAATTTGAATATTGGGCATTGCGACTAAAAAATGAAATGATGCAGAAACTTTATAAATTAGTTAAGGAAGAACGAAAAAATATCAAAAATTTCCGTATAAAAGCTCTACGAAAACTTTAAAGCTCCCAGAAAGCTTTATTCTCCGAATCTTATTTTTTACGTTTTAAAATGTATTTTCTATTAAACTTTAAATTCTACTAAAAAAGCTTCAAAAATCTCTAAAGCTCATTGAAAAGTTATAATTAAAATGTCGTTTTACATGATTTCGAATCAAATTTTTATCTGATTTATTGTATTTAAATGATGTATGGAATTTTCGTAGAAAGCTTGTCGAAACTATTGAAAGCTCAACGAAAGCTCTAAAATTCGAACTTAATTTTTTACTTTTAGAATCTATTTTTAATTAAAATAACGGTAGTTTAACAAAATTTCAAATAAATTTTTCATCCGATTCATTAAATTGGAATGAAGTACGGAATTTTCGCAGATGGCTTCAGATCAGATCAGTTTCGAACTTAATTTCTTGCGTTTAAAAATCTATTCTCTATCCAGATAATTGCTCTTAACGAAATTTCAACTTTTTCCAAAATAAAACTTTACAAATCTTGATAATTTGGAATCTAATTTTTATTCAATTCGTTAATTCTAAATAAAATATTCGATAATATCTTTCTCAATCCATTGCAAGCTCAAAGAAAGCTTTGAGTTTCGTACTTAATTTTTTACGTTTTAAAATATATTTTCTATCCAGATATCGGTTCTTTCAAGAAATTTCTCGAATTTTCCTCCAATAAAAATGCTTCAAAAAACTTGAAAGCTCATTGAAAGCATATATTTATCTAAAATTCTGGCAGATAAATGAATTTTTCAAGAAGAAAGGGCAAACAATTACTATGGATGTCTTCATGATAATAAGCATTCAATTCAATTCAATAAAGCTCTCGTAGAAATTTAAATTCATTTAAGGTTATTTATTAGGAGATAAAATCTATTTAATGGTGAATAAAATATTAAATAAATTTCCTAATATTTATTAAAATTGTCAACAGAATGGGCCCTTTCATAGCGAACCGCCGTATAACATTTAGTAGCATGGGGATATATGAGATATTATTCTGAATCAAACCCATTCATATGTTACACAAATTTAGTCAATTTAAGAATTTTAAAATTTAATCATGTTCATTCTGGTACTGATTGGATTTGTTACGATTTTTGTACTTTGGTCGAAATGGAATTATAATTTTTGGAGCCGGAACAAAGTACCCGGTCCCCAACCAACATGGTTAGTAGGAAATATTGGAAGTACGCTAACAATGTCCGAAAATATTGCTGTGCTCGCTGATAAATGGTATCAGTAAATGATGCAGATGATTTCATGCAAATGATATAGCTTTTAGTGAAAAATATGATAAGCTCTTAGCGCATAATCCATTCGCCGTAAATAATGAGAAGTGGAAGAGATCTCGATCAATTATGAATCAATTTTTTACGATCAACAAGGTTTCATTTTATTTATATAATCCGGGGATTTTTTTTTTCAAATTCGAATTATTTCAGATTAAAACGGTGTTTCCGTTAATGGAACAGCCGTCTATGGAAATGGTCCAATATCTTAAGACGAAAGGTGATAATAAAGACATTGAAGCAAAATCGGTATTTTTTAAAATTTTATCAATTTCGCCAAACTTGATTTTCCTATTTCAACTTTCAGTTGGGACTAAAATTTACAACACAAAATGTAGCTAGATGTTGTTTTAGCATTGATGCTAAATGCTTTGGAGATACCGAATCCGAGTTCCGTAAAATTGGAAAACTAATATTTGAACCAGGATTTTGGACAGGAATGAAATTTATGGTGTTAGGCTTCTGTCCATATTTAATTAACGTACTAGCGATTAGGTAATTTTGAAGCCATTCGAGATTTTTAAAACTATAGGTTAATTTTTATTTAAGGTTTATTCCCCAAGAAGTTACCGATTGGTTTATCAATTTAATTCAAATTAATAAAGCTTCTAGATTAACGGAAAAGCTGGAAAATGAGGACATGATACAATTGCTTTTGAATATGTCGGATAAATATGGTTTGAATTCGATTGTATATATTTTACATAAATTATCTTTTGAATATATTTGTCCTAGAAATGACAGAGGACGAGCTTGCTGGCCATGCATTGTCATTACTTGTTGAAGGTTTTGAAACGTCTAGTAGTGTTTTATCGTTTGTCTTTTATGATTTAGCAAATAATATCGATGTGCAGGAGAAGCTTTACAATGAGATATCTACTGCATTCGAACGGAATAATAATCAAATAACCTTTGATGCTGTACAAGAAATGAAGTATTTGGATTGTGTTGTTTCTGGTAAGTGATCATACGAAATCGTTCAATATTTCAATCAATCAATATTATAATCGAACAATTATTTTACCTACAGAAAGTATGCGATTAAATGTAGTCGCCATGATTATTAAGAAAATTTGTACCAAACCGTACAAACTACCGCTAATTGACGGTCAAAAAGAACCTTTCACCGTTCAACCGGGAACCCCGGTATACATCCCAGTGCGATCTCTTCATATGTATTTTTATATTTTTGAATTAATATTTCTCTTAATTTATAGATGTTTCTTTCAGGGATTCGCAGTACTTTCCCAATCCTGATGTATTTGATCCATCACGATTTTCTGATGAGTTAAGAAATGCAATACCTAAAGGTGTTTACTTACCATTTGGCGAAGGGCCAAGAATGTGTCCGGGTATGCGGTTTGCAATCGCACAAATTAAAGCGGGTGTTGTACATGTGGTCAAGAACTTTAAAATATCGATTTCTAAAAATCATAAGCCATTCGTTCTTGATAACAGAGCTTTATTGTATCAGCCTAGAGATGGTTTACTGTTAAATTTTAAGTTAAGATAATAAGTTTATTTAATAAGAAATTATATACATAATTCGTAAATTATAAATATCAATTTTATTTTTTCAGCTCTGCCTTCCCCAAATTTTTATATAATAAAATTTCATCAAATTTCCTACCTTTTTCCAGATTTTACTCAATATCTTTTGAATCCGTACGCCCGTCGTTTTAAAGTATAAGAATTTTAATTTCTGCAAAAATTTAATGACAATTATTTTAAAAATAGCCAAAGTAACTCCTATATTTAAATCAGGCTCGGTCCTTTCTATTATCAACAAAAATTTGCGAAATTTTCCAGGGATTTTTCGAAGGAATTGGAAAATCTGATTAAGTAAAATTAAATATAAGGGTTTGATGAGGAAATCGTAAAACAAACTTTTTTAAAAAATTAACCCCCTGATTTTATGGGGTTGGACATGATTGATTAAAAGGATTGATTAATGAGTACTTTTTAGTAAAAAGGTCATAACTTTCCGAAATATTTTAAATTAGTAAGTATATTTCGAAATGGAGAGTCGAAAAGATTTTTGGGTAACCCTGTAAGAGAGAAACATTTTTTGAATCAAAAAGATTATTTGGGTCACACTGTAAAAGAAAACTTTTTTGACTCAAAATGGTTTTTGGGTCACCCTGTAGAAGAAAAAAATGTTGGGTCACCCTGTAAGGGAGAAAAATTTTTGGTATCTAAAATGGTTCGTCGCACAACCACCTTCTTTTAACAGATGCCCCTTGACAATCCCTACAACATTGCCATACATCACTTCCAATGGAGGCCATTGTGTGGACGAAAGTGGGCAAAAGCCGTTTTTGCCCCGTGTAGTACCAATTTGTTCGGGTAACAAACAACCCTCAAGAAGGGGTGAGGGGGTGAAGTCAACCACCATTGAATTCCCAGATAGTTTGTACGTCATCCATATTTCTGAGTTTTTCTTACAGCACCCCTCCTTCCCCCTGAAAATTCACCCCAAAGTCGAAACTTCAAAAATAGGTGCATAACTTGCCCCCCCCCCGAAGAGAGGGTGAGGGGGGGGGGAAATTTTGGGCCCAATCGATAGGTCTACCCCAGCGGTACATTTGGTGGTTCTATGAATTTTTTGTGGGAGCCCCCTTCCCCCCCAAAACCCCCTTCGAAAAATTTCCATATTCCATATTCAGCGATCGCCACCTGGTGGCGAGTAAGTGCAACCAATCCCCCACTAATAATTAGTTCGGACCTTGCCCTACAATAGTTGGAAACATAGTTGTGGTCTAAAGTGAAAACCTGATTTGATGGTAGAACAACGAAAATTGGTCTGCAAGCAGGGAAAAAGGTGGGTTGCACCGGTGCCGGCCTTCGGTCCAACACCCACCTGAAAGTTTGAATATCTAATTACGCAGAATTGTTCCCAAATAATCAACTGAACAAACTCAATTTCTCAAAAATTTTGAAAATATCAACATACGAATTTTGGGTAAAGTCTTATGGGGATGCAATTTTTTAACTGCCGATTTCCAAAAAAAGGCATAATTTAGTGAAAAGTTTTCAATTTCAAAATTAGACCACCGGGTAATTTAAGGGATGGCTGAATAGGATTCCAGACAAAAGCTTTATAAAACTTAAAAGCTTCCAGAAAGCTTAATTTTACTTTTTATTTTATTACTTTATTTTACGGTTTAAAATTTATTTTCTATCCACATAATGATCCTAACGAAATTTCAAATTTTCCACGAAAAAAGATCCAAAAATCCCGAAAGCTCATTGAAAGCTTAAAATTTAAGTTTAATTTTATATAATTTGGAATCGAATTTTTATCCGATTCATTAAATTTAAATGAAGCATGGAATTTTTGCAGAAAGCTTACCTTGCATATTAAAATCGGAACAATAGCTCTAAGTTTCTAACTTAATTTTTTCGTTTAAAAATCTATTTTCCAAGCAGATAACGATCCTTTAAAAAAATTTCAACTCTTCGCAAAATAAACCTTTAAAAATCTTGAAAGCTCATCGAAAGCTTAAAATTAAATTTTTTTCAATATTATTTAGAATTTTCATTATTATTCGATTCATTAAATTTAGATCAAATATGAAATTTTCCCTAATAGTTTTCTCAATCCATTCTAAGCTTAAAGAAAGCTTTAACTTTCGGTCTTAATTTTTTACGTTTTAAAATATCCTTTCTATCCAAATATCGGTCATTTTACGAAATTTTAAATTTTCCCAAAAAGAATTCTTCAAAATTCTCGAAAGCTCATTGAAAGCATATTAGACAATTAAAAGCTTTCGATAAGCTTTGGAACTTTGGAGCTTTTTCAGCAAATCTTCAGTTTCACTGATTTTAAATTATTATCTCATAATTTAATCCAAAGTTGATATGAAATATTAGTTGATTCAGTTATTACATAAAATAATTTCAATGAGCAATTTACTGCAATAAAGATTGATTACGATTTTTTTTTTGGAAAACTCTGAAAAATGGAATAAAAAATTAAAATAAATTGTCTATTTTGATGAAATTCCGAATTATCATGAAATTTTCTATTTAAAAAGGACCAATTTCAGAATATTAAGCTCCAACTTTGCTTAGATGAGATTAATCAATTTATAAACGCCGTTAGATAATTATTGTACTTAAACCTATACTAATTGTACTCTATGCCGAAATACTACATGCATTTCATAAAATTCTGCGATGAGTCCAAATCAATCTATCAATTCTTCTTAAGTAGCTGTGAGGTTGAGCTCGATATATCGGGGAATGTTAGTCTTTTTTTGGGTATATTAGTATACCGGGATACAACTAGTATATATTTATAAGTTTAATATAAAACTTTCATATTATCATAATCACTGAAAGTTTTCAATATTTAAGTAGACGTATACTACGTAAACTAATGTATCTCTTTGTTTTATATTTGTTTGGTTAATATAAATACTACTATATCGTCTCCTCTTCAATTTCGCATAAATCAAAAACTACCTAAGGCTTTTTTTTGATAAACAGAATAGTACGGAGTTATAAGTCCCTTATTAAATAGTATACCCTTATACAAAGAAAATATGTCCTGGTAATATGTATGGATTGGTAGTATGAGAGGAACATATTTGTAACAAGAACTTGTAGAAAAACTGACACATTTTTGATTAATGAATCCTTCTGACAGATAATTCTTGTAATATTTCAAGCGCTTGACATAAATTTTAAGCTTTAAATAAGGTTTAGTTTTTGGTGTCCAACATAGTAGGTATACTAGTTTTTTAAAAATATGAATGTACTATTTCAGATAGATAGGTTTATAATACAAAATCAATAAACTACACATCTCTGGGTATATATCTTCATCTGAAGTCCTTTTACCTCCTATTTCTATTTTCTATGGTTTAGTTCAATCATAAGTTTCAATCCTGTTAAGTATTTTCCAAGACAAATAATTCTATTCAATTTTCTTTCATATTCGTATATACTTAACTGTTAAACATGCTTGAAGAATTCTGTTCTTCAATATATTATATTTTCGATATTAATCTTAATACCGGTTATTAATTTAGCGCTTTGTAACCTCTGTTGCTTTTACTTATTCTTATAAAAAGTATTTGGTTTACAGAAAAATTCTATCGCTTTTTAATGTTAAAGATCGCATATCGTTAAATAAGAAGGACGAAATTCATTTCCCAACCACCGAATAGTATGAAATTTCTTATAATAAGTATATGATATTTTCTTCATTCATTCTGACTGATAACGGGTATTATGTGCAAAACACTAAGCTTTTCTCTCCCCTTATAATGGCTCCTAATGGTTGGCATGACAACACTTTGGGTGAAATGTTAAATATATACGCATCCTTTTATTATTTTTATTGTAAGATTACGTTTCAGTGATAAGGGTTTTCTTGTGTTCTATATGGGAAGAGGGCATTTTTATTTATGACACTAAATGAAATTTAAAAAGCAATTACAATACAGATTGCAATAATATAAGGAGGGTGTTTTGAACATCGGACGGGTATATCGTTTCTTGCGGTTATCATTTTCTTGAACAATGAATTATGATCCTTATACCTTTTAGCAAGGTTCTACTAGTATATATAATTAAGATGGTCTTATAATGGTTGGGAGATGGAATGAAGAAATTATTAGATATACTATATGTGGTAACGGGATTGATACAATCATATTATCCTTTGGTATTAGCTTTTAGCCGATATTACAGAATAAAGGTATAAGTATCTTCATTATATGAAGTTATAAACTTAAAACCCTTAATATTACATTTTTGACTTTTGTAATTTACATAATGTCCGTAAATAAGGTTTTACGATGTAATCCGAGATATAAAGGTTATTTCTTTATTTAATAAGATGTTAATTACGGAAATTGAAGTAAAAAAAATGACGTCCTTATATTAATCTTATTAAAAAAGGTTACTTTAAACTAGGTATCTCCCGTCATATTCTATAATCAATATTTCCTACCGTATTTGATCGAATCTAAAATTTTCAATTAATAGACCTTCTTCCTATGGAAAATAATCATAATTTATCACTTCCAATATTACCATATATTATACTTCCTTTTATCCTTTTTTTTCCCTATTTTCCAATCCCGAAGAATATCCTCTGTGTATAAATATAAACGATTACAAAGAATCATTCATCTAAAAAACAAAAGAAAATCATTGTTGAATTCAAAGTATAACATTACACCTTTTGAATTATTCATTTTGTTTATTTTTCCGTTTCCGGAAAATGTCTACATGGAAAACCTTTCTTATGTATATTCAATTCAAATATTTTCCTTTTTATTTCCATCGGCAGTTAATATTTATAATACGGCTTTTCGTACATACGATAATGTTTGACTTTACTATAAGCTTAAGAGATATTATAGATCGTTAAGTAAAATGGAATTGCTAGTTTAGTTTAGATTATTACTAAGGCTTTTGATTAAACTTATCATCAATTCCTTGTTTTTTTGGGGAATCGAATATAAATTTATCGAAGCTTTCCTATTTCCTTTATGCATTTTTCTCCGATATATACAGAATATTGGAATAAATTATCCCTAAGGACTAACTCGCAGATTTATAAATATCAGTATAGCTGTTTATATACATATTCGAGATGTTATATAATATAAGGGGGTATTTTTGCCGAGTGCATGCCGTAAAATTATTTATTTCGGAATAGTTGAAATTTATGTAAGAAAAATCCAAAATTCGTAAAAGCTCGCACTGAAAAATATGAATATCGGACATCGCGACATTTGATCCGCATTTTCCGATAATTTTCTTGGGGTAAAAGAAAATGTAATAATGTAGAAAGTTTGTAAATTAGTTGAGAAAAAATACAAAAATATCAGAACTGAACTTTTCGTAAAAAAGCTCAGCAAAAACTAAAAAGCTTCCATAAAGCTTTATTTTCCGAACCACTCTTTTTACGTCTTAAAATCTATTCTCTATCCAAATAACGATCTTATAACGAAACATCAAATTTTCCCAAAAAAAAGCTTAAAAAATCTGAAAAGCTCATTGAAAGTTTAAAATGAAAATGTCTTTTTATATAATTTGGAATTGAATTTTTATCCAATTCATTAAATTTAAATTAAATTCAGAATTTTTGTAAAAAGCTTGTCCAAACTATTAAAAGCGCAACGAAAGCTTGAAGTTTGCAACTTAGTTTTTTACGTTCAGAAATGTATATTTTTTCCAGATAATGACCCTTAGACGAAATTCTAACTGTTTCCAAAATAAACCTTTAAAAATCTCGAAAGCTCATAGAAAGCTTAAAACTAAAATCTCAATTTTATATAATTTGCAATCTAATTTTTATCCGATTCATTAAATTTTGATAAAGTATGAAATTTTCTTTAAAAGCTTTCCCTATGCATTGTAAGCTCTGGTGATTGCCGGTGAACTTTGAACCTGAGAATATTGATGAATTGATTTAAGCACTTGACTTGTCAAGTATCAATATATCCTTAAAAGTTACTTCAATCATTTGACTAATCATCGGTATACATATAGGACTAATATATTTATGCCAAATAATTAAAATTTCCAACTGATAATGTGTAATTCAATTGCATACATTTTTCATTTTTAATTGAATTACTATCGAAGATAAAATCAATCATAAATTATATAAATTGAATAAATATTATTGAAAGCATTTTTGTAACCCTTTTGGTCAACATATTTCAATAGTTTTTTTTTGTCCATTAATTTGGGGTCTGGCCAGAATGTACAGTACATTGCCAGCTGGCACTGTTCATACAAAATAAATATAACTTGAATTCGATTTTATTTGATCATTTCGAGCGAGATATCAAATACAATAATTCAAAATGTGGATTTTTTTTTGGATTTTTATTGGATAGAAATGATAGGCCTATCATATTACTACCACCAAATACAATGAATTTAGGTATATTCTAGATTTATGTAACCTAAATTAGAGGTATAAGTAAATATAATTTATAACATATACCCCAAGTTTCAAACCCAAACCTACATTTATCATATCACACATGTAAATAAGAATTGTATGCAAATTGCAAATATGTAATTAAATTTGTTATCACCAATAGGTTAACAGCATTATTTGCCATATTTCCAATTAACAAACCATACGTATATTGTGCAATATTTATTCAGGTTGACATATCAATTGAATATGCAAATGTATAGTATAAATTCACTTGATATGCGCCACCCAGAAAACTTCATCAATTATTTTAATTCAATTCAATATGGTAACTGTAACATAAAATCGATAATCGATGACATCCGATAATTTAATTGATTTTCTATTAAATAAAATTAATATCTTCAACATAACAACATTCGATAATCATAATAAGGTAAACCCGTAAAAGATTAGTTGTTTGGTATTAAATTACCATGGGTGTAAATTTTTATTGTAAATCATTAGTAGCCCCTAACTAAATTACTATTCGAATATACTATAAATCTACTATAATATACCTAGGTCTTCAAATAAATACAGGAAATGTGGAAATTGCTTATAATTTCCCATTGCGCTAGTAGAATATACTTATATATAGACTAATCATATATATATAATAGAAGTATAGCTATCGTAGTATATGCTACCCTTTCATTGATTAATGAGTTTATATTTGATGCGTCATCTTTCCAATTTCATTGTTAAAATATATAGTGAACACCATTCGGGAAATGTTTTAATTAAAACAAATGTGTCACTGTTAATTTGAGGAAGTATTATTGCTCTTACTCCATTTTACATAGGGTTGGTCATACCTATTATAAATAGGAAATTTCATATTAATGGAAATTCTATTATGTATTTTCTCAATAGATAATATAGTTCTGTATCATTTTTAAGGTATATAGACAGAATATGGGGTCATAATAGCCAAACTTGAATAAAGAATTAATAATTTAACTAAATTAGTAGATCGGTGATATCAAAATCAAGGGTTTCTACCAATCAACAGAGATACATTTTTTTTGCCCACTATTAGTGATTGACTAATTACCGATAGTCAATTTGAAGTGATTCTCTCAAGCCGAACTGTATAAATTACCTATAGAAATCACTACAATACATTTTCGATATAATTAAATAATTGAACTCTTAACTTACGGGTAGACAAATGAATAGCCATTTATCTATTACTTCCGTTATAAGACAATAGAAAAGAGTAAGTTGTAATGATTATTTTATGTGTCTTTACACAATCCATTATCCTTTGGGTCATCTCAAATGTTAAGTTACCCGTGAAATTGAATTTATGTTGATTATACACAACCGTGTAAACCGTGCTCACCATAAATTCATTTCCGATATTTTTCAACTTTTCAGGATGAATAACTTATATACGATCTTAGAAAAGCATGTAAGATTTATGGGGGGACAATAATAAAAAGGTAAAGAGTTAAATGTCGCGTTATAAAGGATTATATCTCGTAATAAACTATCATTGTAATAATATAATAGACAAAGGATAAGTAAAAATTTCGAATTATAATCGAAATAAATCATTCAATAAGAAAATTAATAAGAAATAAATAAGTTTCCATGTATTTCATACTTAATTTTAGTCATTGATTTTAAGTATATATTACTATTATTAAGGTGGATTTGGGGATGACAAACAACCTATTAAATAAATACGATAAATACATTTATTTTATGATAATGATATATGATAAAGCTTTAATAGGCTTTGAATTTGTTGATTGGAACATGTCTTCTGATGATATTACACATTTAATACTTAAAGGTTACGATCCTTTTTATATGCTAAAGGTATTATGATGTAGACGTTCTAGCATATTTATCTATTTAAGATCTGAAATTGAAACAAAGAAAATATATTAGAGTTATTTACGTTTTTACGATTACTAAAAAAATAAGGTTATTGATAAGAATGTATTATAATTGGTAAAGATTGGTTAAAGACAACGCTTTATATTTATAATATATTCCTCCTAATATGTTATATAATTATAAATTTACCGATTGCAAGAAGATTTTAATTAAAAGTATAATTTTAAAATATATATGGATATCGATGCGATATATCCACAATTAGAAATAAGTAAGAATATGGGTTCCTTCCTTTAAAGAAGGCGTGCTCACAAAAAATTATTTTAGGGGTAAAAAGAAATTTTAGAATTATTACTGGTTAATATAAAAATAAATATTTAAAAGTAATTTGAATGTTGAAAAAAACAATTCTTGCCAATTTATGTAAAAACTTTAAAATAAAACACGTTGTGGTTGAAAATTTTCCGGAAAAAATAATTTTTCCGAAAATCCTGTTTTAAGGAGATTTGAAAAATAAATTTGAAAAGTTTCTTGAATTTTAAATTAAAGACGATTTTATACTCACTTTATTGTCTATACGATGTAAACGGGATTGAAAGCACCCAAAATTATTCGGGGAAATTAAAAATCTGCAATTTCGATTTTAAATCATGTAAAGCGAGGATGCCCTTAAGGGATTATCCTACAAGATATATTTTTAAAATATTTTCCAAAATGATCTAGTAATTGTTTCGTTTATTTTAATTGCCTTTTGTATAGGATTTTCCCGGATACCGGTCCAAGAAATATATTTTACAAAGTTGTTAAGTATTATATTCTGGATAAAAAAAAATCCACCATTCTTAAGGGTTAATTTTAACCCTTATTTGGTAAGGGTTTGTTAAAGGTTACTGGCTTCGAGAAAGTGACAGGGTTTACGATGAAAAAATTGTTGTACATTTTTCCTACCTACAATGGACTTGATTTTCCAAAAAAATTCCTCCGCTTCTTTTAAAAGACATTTTTTTAATTCAAAACTCTACCTAGAAAAGCCAACATTTTCTTAATAGTCCGGGAAGTTTTTTTTTGGGAAACGGAAAATCTAATTAATAGATTCTATTCCAAATTAAACAAGAAAGAGATTTCTTTAAATTTTTATTTTTAAGGAAAGTCATTCCTCTCGATTTTCAGGGGGCTGATTTTACCTCGTAGGGAAACTACCTGGAATTATTTGGGGGAAATTAAAAATCCAAAATTTCGAATTAATATCATTTAAAGAATCTCTTCTTTATTCTATAGAAATAAAAATATTAAGGGGTTGTCTTGCAAATTGTATTTTTAAAATAATTTCGAAAATTATCTGGTAATTTGCTCGTTTATTTGTATTTCTCTTGTACCAAAATCGGTTTTTCCTGAATTGCTGGTATGGAAAAGTGTCAGATGGGAAATCTTTATTCTACAAAATGATTTGGCGTTAAATTCTAAATCAAATTATGTACCGTACCTATGGGTTTATATTAACCCTGAACGGTAGGGGTCCCATATCGATACCGGGACCGGGAAGGGTTAACGGAAAATTTATTGATCATTTTCTTATTTTTAATTGTGTCGATTTTCCCAAAAAAAAAAAGTTGTTGGGAATTTTTTTTTTTTGGAATTCAAAAATCGACTTAGAAAATTCAACATTTTCCGAAAAAAAAATGTAATTTCGGGAAATTTTGTTCGGTTTTATTCTTAAATAAACCAGGAACAGATTTCCTTAAATTATTTTTTTAAAAAGTCACCCTTTCCTTCCCCAAGAGGATATAAGTGAGTGCACATCACTTTCGATGCACATCCCTGCAATATACTCAAATTTTCTAATATTTTTAAATGAAATGTTCGTTAAGGTAAGAGATATCTTCGAAACGGTAGAAGAGTATTTCATAGAATTTTACCATCAAATTAAGTCATCATTAAGTTACTTTTCTAATATAAATTTATTTCATTCAAATCTACCATTCACGGTCATTCCACCATTCACAAATGCATTAATTTAAAATGTAAAATAACATTTTTCTAGCGTATCTCTCATTTGTCTAGGGAATCTGTACTTTAATTTATTATTCATTGTCCACACCATCCTAATATATTATATTATCTTCAATCAAAAAATCCGTATAAAACCGCAAATTGATCAAGGATTCGCTGTAATTTCATTTCTATTGGAATTTGATATGAAATCGGCTAATTTTATGTGATGTTACTGAATAGAAACCATGACAATCATGGTCTATTTCTACCATACTTACACCCCTGAATCTAGAGAATTAAACTTGGATTTAAAAGCTTTATTTTAATACCTACATAATTGGGAACAAACAAAAAACATATTTCCCATATTAATATGACAATCAGTACGAGTATATTCTAAGTATTAATATAGTATAAGCATGTGTAGAGGATAGGGAATAAGAATAGTTTTTTTCCTCATACCTAGTCGTATGTCTATCATTTGAATATTTGATAGAGTAGAATTCACATAAGTGGAAATTTACTAATTTTAATTTCCGTAAAAATAGCAGGTGGTACATCCTTTCATATACGTAAAGTATTAAAATAGTGAAAATTCAGAATAACTCTGTTACGATAGAACCGATTTACATAAAATCCATAATGGTAACATATTTTTTGAAATACGGACCATAAGGTACAAGGATACCGAAATAGTATATTTCTCATACATTTTTCTAGTTAAGTTTATCTGGATTTTTAAAACTTTAATCCTTAAAAAAGAAACATAAAATATAACGGAATAGATATTTTTAATAGAAATTCCAAAACAGAAAATTAACTGTTCGTCTATCTTACTCCATCTAAATAAAGTTTTTCTGTCATCCCTTGTTCTAATATCCATTAAACCTATTGCTATCGGGACAAAATAAAATATCCAATCTAATTTTTTTCGGTTATTACACATTTATTTATCGGACGGTATCATAATGAAAATTAACGATTGAGTCATTAACCATTAGAAAAACGCCAGTTTTATATGGGAGGACAAAAACAATCTTTATTTAAGCCAAATTGGGTAATCAAATATTATGATAGAAGAAAATAAATGAGGAAATCAAATAATAGTATTTTCTATATAAATAATCTAGGCTTTTAGTTATAAAATAAAATTCTATGTCGAATAAATACTAATAACAATTTCTATAATATAGTATTTAATGGATGTAAATAAAAAATAATTGGACCGAAAGCTTTTAATTTTTTTCGATATATGTAATTTCCTAACATTTTCCTAACTGATATATTTGGTCGTTCAGGTTGGCGAAGGAAAATTGATTTTACAATAGATTTTCTTCGGGACGGAGAAAATTTTATATGAAAAAAAATTAGGTTTGAAACGTAACAATTCGGCCCCAAAACTCAAAGCTTTCGTTGAGCTTTTAATTGTTTGGAAAAGTTTTCGTAGAAAACTTTCTATTTTATACGAAATTTTATGAATCGAATGGAAATTAGGTTTCAAAATATATAAAACAACATTTTAATTTTAAGCTTTCGAAGAGCTTTCCATAATTTACTAGTTTTATTTTTGGAAAATTTAAAATATTGAAATTTCGTCGTAAACTAGATTGAAAATAGCTTACAAAACGAGAAAAATTGGGTTCAAAAATTAAAGCTTTCATTGAGCTTTTATGTTTTTGTGGAGCTTTTATTTGAAAAGTTTGGTTTTAAAATTTTTATATTTTTCCTCAACTATTTTACAAACATTCTGCGTTATCAGAATTTTTCATGTCCCAAAAAAAATGGTCAAGAAATCCCGAACAATTGTCTTGTTGTCCGATATTCAAATATTATCTCGATAAGAGCTTATACAAATTTTTATTTTTTACTTTTCGGAATTTAACCGTTATCTACCTCCAAAATAGATTTTTAAACACCAAAAATTGTTTTCAAAAAACAAAGCTTTCATTGAGCTTTAAAGTTTTTGTGGAGCTTTTATATGAAAAGTTCAGTTCTAATATTTTTGAATATTTCTTCAATTATTTCGTATATTTTCTCTGTCATTAGAATTTTTTCGGTCCGAAGAAAATTGTTGAGAAATCCCGATCGAATATGTCCGATATTCAAATTTCTGGGTACGAGTCTATTGAAATATTTCAGTTTTCTTAAATAAATTTTAACTTTTCTCAAAACTCCTATTATCGATATGGCTTTTTCGAGCTCTCCGGACTATAATCAAGTTTTATTCGATTTTTCCTGAATTTTTACCGATTCCTACAACTTCACCAGACATTTCAGATACTTAGAGGTATTTGCGCTTGATAGTTTCCAATCTTCCAAATTTTTTATCGGTTTCTAATTTTTCTTAAATTTATCTACGATATTTTTCAAACTTTTTCAAAATTTTCAGACCCCCCCCCCCCCCCCCGCCTATTTTTCCGAACTTATCCCTCTTTTCCTCGCATCCTTTGATTCTCGGGTCTAACAATTAGACAAATATAATATTTCCAAAAAATAGGAAGAATAAGAATGGGGGAATGTAAATAGAAATTAGACAAGGAAAAATCAAGAAATTGCGTACATTTGCTCGTAGCCCTAAATTAGCCCTTGAGAACCCAATAACAAACTTTTAAATTAATAATAAAGAAATTAATTTTTCAAGTTCTTTTAAAAAAATGAACTCTATATGTAAATGAAATTAAATTATAAAAAAAAATCGATGGGAACCATCGATGTTTTAGAATTTTCACGAGAATCTCGCAAAAATCATTAATTCTCGAGAAATTCTTTTAAGGAATCGAGAAAGTTAATTATGCCAAATAAAACTTAGGGTACTGGGAGGTAATTATAAAAAGAATTTTCTCACTAAACTCTACTCCATAATTTTATTTCAGATTCAATACATTTATGCACCGAAGGAACGGTTACTGGTCATGAAAACATTTATAATTTCCTGGAAAATATTAAAAATTTTAAAATAGATTCAAATAAGGCATAATTTAGGTGATATATTAGTACCACAAGGTTAAGGGGTTCTCTCACAATATATATTTTTAAAATGTCGTCAAAATAGCATTGTAAGAAATGTCAATAAATTCGATAAAATTTCTTTCAACATTTTTCTACAAATTTCTAATTTTCATCTAATGATGCCAATTTATTTCTAATATTTAAATATCGAAGAGATTTTTTTAATAAATTTTTTTTAATTAAACCCTTTCCCGGCGTAATCCGGAGACATAGAGGAAATTTTCAAATTTCATATGTAAATCTACAGCTTAATAATTTAATGGATAAAAAGATCCCTAAGAAAAGCATAGAAGCAAATGTAAGGATAGAATTCTACCACCTTTCAGAATATCTGTGCTAATTGTTAGGTCTCTAGGTCGTGGAAATACCAAAATTTCGAATGTTTTTTGTGGCCATGAATACAATTAATTATTGAAATTATTCATTAGAAAATTATGGCTATGCAGGAAGCGTCGAATAAAATTCGAAAAAAGCATATGAGTTATTCTCCGTAGCTTCCTGGAATATTTGTCTAAATAATTCCAAATTTTTCAGATTTTTAAGAACTAATATAGCGAATTTTTCTGATTAATTTTTACATGAATTTATCAGCTTTTCCTAACAAAGATTTTTTACAAACTTCTCCTGACAAAATACAGGTCGGCGTTCAAGCCACAATTCGAGGATCTATCTTAATTTATTGATCCTGTTGGTATAATTTCCACGAAACCTAGTAAATCCGTTTCTGGTTAATTATTTCTTTTTAATCAACGGTCTCATACTAATTACAATCTAGTTTATTGCATTGAATTATTTTAATTATTTTTCTTTTTATAATAACGAGGTAATTTACGCTGACATATTATCATCGGTGGAATTTCTTCCTTTAAGCAAATCGTCTAATTTTTTCAACCGATTGCGTGGTAAGAAAACATAACAAATCTACAGCAATTTATAAATGTCACCAAGTAGAATTGGATGTATGGGTATAAGGGTTGAAATAATAGGGTTTACGTTATTTTATGTTGAATTTTCTGGAAAAACGGTGAGAAGAAAAGGTAAATGGAAATACAGGGGGAAAAAAATGACTGCCATGAAAAACGTGATGGCAAAAATGATTATAATACCTAAAAGGGATAAAAAAAAAATCATATTATTCCTGTTTTTCATTTGTTTGCTGTTTAGTTACCGATTTCTTTCTAACAAATCTCATATTTGATTTATTAGGCGAGGTAATTTTAATTTAATGCTCAAAATATTGATTACATAAAATGTTGTTTTAAGCTCTGTCATCTATCCTTTCTCTTTAGATTTAATTTAATATAAGTTTTAGGGACTAGTTTGGTGACTGTTACTCATGATATTTTGAACTTTTTTCTATTAAAAAAAAAACGTTCACATCTTTGATAACAGTCAGAATACCCAATGATCCCAAATAATCTTTTATACTGAATTATAAGTGCCTAATATTCTTTACTACCTTCTCTGCTAATCATAATAAATATACAATTTCATTTTACTCCTTAGAAATATACCCAACCAATGCACTAAAATATGTGTACCCATAATATACCTTTCATCATTGAATTGAATTTTTCTTCGTTGATGTAACTATGTAAAGCTGCCCTATACTTAAAGGTATATTAAGCTACCAAAAAGTATAAAGAAAATTTTAGGAAAAGGTATGTACAACACAAAATTTCTGTTATAAGAAGAGATTATTTCTGGAAAAGGTCCTTTTTTATGACTTTCTATGAACGTGTTTCGTTAGCTATATAATTCTGGTAGAAATCATCAGCATTATAATAAATGTTTGGAGGAATTGAAATTACTTTTACCGTCATTACTAATAAATAGGTAAAAAAAGCTTGTATTTATCGATATATAGATTGGTAAATACTGTTACATATTAGAAATTTTTTTATCAATTTCGAGTGATTTATGAATATTGGGAATAAGTTTTTTTTCTATATTCATTCTTATTTATATGAACACTTTCTTCGAAATTCGAGTATGTTTTGCGAATTATAGCATTTTTATGAAATTAGTATTTATTGAAAGGAAACTCCAAAAGAAGAATTTAATATCATAGGTTTATGTCTGGAGATTCGAGTTTGAGACGAGATGTAGTAGTTGGTTAGGTTAGGTAATTATCTAAAAGAGTACAAATAAGACCATAGTTGTAATATTCAATAAATTGTGGTTAAAAATAATATTTGCTGCACCATTGAATTATATGAAATATGGCCAATCTAGATAAAAATTATATATTCTATAAGCTTGATCGACAAACCCGAAGAGCTGGGATATATTTCTACAAAGTCTAACTAAATAATATTTCAAATGACATGTCGGAAATAAATAGTATTTCAACTAATATTTATTTCACACAAAAAATGAAATAGTTATTTCAACAAATTATTTCATTATTGTACATTTGTATAATAGTACCTATTTTATTTCAAACTATTTTATTTCAGGCTTTGGGGATATTTCATAGTTGAACTAAATATTTTGAAATAGCTAGAGAAACATTTTTTCATATGAAAAACTCGATAATTATGGTGACTCGGACATTCTAGAAGGACAATCAATTCGTCTGTAATAAAGATTATAAAACTTTTCCTAAGAAACTTCCGAGTAATTAAATTCTGATGTTGAACGAACCAAATTTACTATGAAAAAAATTCATTATTTCTAAATATAAGTCACAACTCCATCATTTCTTAAGTTATATTTCTGAAATTTATTACAGACGAATTGGTTATCCTTCTAGAATATCTGTACCAAATTTCAGTAATATAACTTAAGAA
>JANTOP010001009.1:0-19000 GCA_027564815.1 Symmerus nobilis
TGCTATGTTTTCATATTTTGCCCATTTTTGTCAAATTATGACGTCACATTTCTCGGAAACTGTGCGTCAGAAAAAAAATGTGTTATGTCGTATTTTTATTTCATGAGATCTATCGATTAAAATAACAAAAAGTAAAAAAAAATAGTCACTTCCGAGCTCCACATAAGCCTGGTTTTTGACGGATTTTTCACCTATATGAAAATTTCAAATTCAATTAAAATTCAAAAATGATTTGATCTAGAAAAACTGTGAATGCTAAAAGTATTTACTTGTGCTCCGCTATCATATCCACTTGGAATTTCTCATGGGAGAAAAATCGTGTAGAACGGTGTAATATATCGAACATAATGCATACACTAGAATCACTAGATCACTGAGAGAGTCATCATCATCATGACTTATTTTATTTTAAAACAAATCTGTAACAAATAGCAAATCTATTAGGTTAAAGGAAAGTGCACTATGCCCATTTTTGCTAATTATGACTTTTAGTCAGCGCCGACCTTTGGGGGGTGCGAGGTCGGGCACCACCCGAGGGCGCCAGGCTGGTTGGGGCGCTGAATGCACGCCCTAATTTTTGTTTAGTAACAGTCGCATTTTCAATTCAATAGGGGCGCCCTGAAGTACTCTGCCCGAGGTTGCCAAGAAGGCTAAGACCGGTACTGCTTTTAGTGTTAATAATTCAGCAAAATAAATATTAAAAAATTAAACATTTTTGTATTAAGGTAATCCAAATACAATAATAAGGTTTCAATAAAAGGATTATTAAAGGTGACACAAAAAGATGGATATAAAAAAACGAGAAGTAGATATATAAAAAAAGCTTTCATTTTGCCTTTCGGCAAAATTTGATTTTGGCCATAGTGCCCAAAATTTCGTCGATAATCAATATAATTTCGTAAAAATGAGAATCATTCAAAAATATAAAAAAGCTTTAACATTTAAAAGAAATCGTAACATTGGAAACTAAACTTATCATGAGTAAAACTCTAGTTTTCTGAGATCACCATTGGCCAAAAGGAAAATGCTTAAAAAGAATCAGTTCGATAAATATAATAGTCTTCACAAAAAAAAATTAAAAAGTGTGTTTTTTTCAATTATGAATAGAAAAGTCCCCTTAAATAATTATTTAACAACACCTGCCTGACAATCTATTCTTAGGTGTTGGTAAAAGTAAACTTTTGATATAATGAGGCCTAAGTATTATCAATTATTACTTTTATTGTATAAAAATATTACCTTAAACCAGGCAGAGTAAATGAAGATTTTAGATTAAAATCTCGGAACATTACGATATCAGAGATATCAACCTTGAATCACCGATCCTATGAACCATTAGATACTCGTTTATAATAAAGAGAAATACATACTCTAATTATTTTATTGCAGAAAATAATAACCTCATAAATATTTTTGCTTTTATGTTTCTTTTTCAACCTAAGTGTTATACATATTTATATAATTTGGAAGTAAAAGAAAGTAAATCAAATTTAATTATGAAAAGTAGAAAAGTACCTTGGTACTACATCTTTACGAATAGCAGTGGTTGTATTCTGAAAATATGTTTATTCTTTCTTAACCTTAATAAATATTAGAACTAAATGTCATATATTTTGCAATAAACGAATTTAGAACTTAATTAAACTGACTCTCCATTTCTACACATAGTGCAACGTTACCCGAAAGGAGAAGTTGAAGCACATCAGATATATACAGATGTCCCTTTACAATCGCGGGGGTCCGGTGGTTCCAAAAAATATCGCGAAAGTAGAAATACGGCGAATAACTCTTTTTCTCTTAAAATCGAACTTAGAAAGGTATAACTTTGGACTGATTTTTATAATTTGACAATTCATCGACGACTGATATGCCTCAAATGTATAAGCATGAATAATCAAATCTTCTGCAAGCATGAATAATGAAATTATCGTATAATTAGATCCACGAATGAAAAACCCGCAAATATCGGGGGAGAACTGTATATTACAAACACAAACCAATATTTACTATTCTATTCTAATATTCCAATATTCTATTTTATACAATTCCACATAATGTTTTATTTTCCTTGCTAATTTGCAGATATGTATGAAAAATTTAAATTTTGTAATATGCTTTATATTATCAATCTAATGAATTTTTTTTGGATTCCTTTTCTAATATTCATTCCAAAGAGTTCAATCAATTATATTATTAGTGACTGTATTGAACATTGAACCTGAAGTAATAATAATAAACATGTTCCTATAAACGTTCATCCATATATACTAGAACTAGATAATAAAATGATGCAAGATATATCCTTAACAGAACAAAAATCACTCCCAAAAATGAGTGCACCCTCTATTTCCTATTCATACATTCTACTTCCTACTATAATAGTAAATGCGTTGATATGTATGTATATTGTACAATATTATTGATATAAAATATAACCAATCAACCAACAAAAATCCACATTATTGAACATTGATATGGTGTATTACAAAGAAAGGAAAAAAGGGATAATAATTTATTATCCAATTCGAATCCTGGCATACCCCGGAAAAAATACTATGCAATATAAATAAATTCATTGGCCATTGAATTGGACGGTCAATGAACGAGTATATTCCATATTTCCTTTTTTATTTCTACCCCCGTGAAATGGCACACACAAAATGAAGAAATTACGCTTTCATTTCATGAACTTTATAGTATATAGAGGTATTAGGTATATCTTGTTTGATATCCATCCATCGTTTAAGGCTTATAAGGGATTTTTGACTTATTTAAGTATATTTGTTATACGAGTATAGTTTTATTTAAACTTATTGGTTAAAACGTATCCTCTATCAAAGTCTCATACGAGAATAAGTATGTATTAAGAGATACCAATATAGCAGGAGTATACAACATAAGAAATAGTATTAAGAAATATAATTCCCTGTAATGTACGAGTATTTTTTTTTATACGGTTGACTTTGAAATTCATCATTACTTTCGTTAAATTTCCTTTTCTCTTATATGCTTAGATTATATTTTTACTGGAATAAATAGAGTAAAAGATTTTCTTGACATAGTCTGCAATCGAATATCACCAATAATAAGTATAACAAATTTACATATATGATCTCAATGCCATACACGGTCCCGCGGTAAAGGATTAGTTTGGAAAATGGAAAAATAGGTAGGATTGTTCTATTATTCTTATTTGAGATTTTCTTTATAAAATCTATACACATACACGAAAAGAAAGGCTATTGATACATACAATGAATATATTGAATAAGTATAAAAGGATACCTTCTAATATACTATAATATAAGATGCATATAAGTATAAAAAGGAAATTTGTTTCTAAAGGGATTTAAAAAGATATATGAAGTTGACATGTTACCGAACATTGTTATAGTTTCGCTAACTGTATATTGATCTGACCCATTGAATAATATACTCGTATAATCATACTCCTCAAGTCATTCATGTTTAAAGCCCACGCTTAGCTAACAAAAAATGGGCAAATATATAATCTCCAGATTAGGATTTTTTCTAATGCCTTTCCAACATATGAAATATTAGGTATGTACATATACGAGTATACAATTGAAATAAAAATTAATTTTACTTTTCGTCGCATACTCCTCAAGGACAATACTGCTGAACACATCGATATTTTCAATTTGATATGTAGAAAATAGGGATTGCCGAGTGTTTACTAAAAGCAAATAATATTCATCATATTGGACATTAATATATGCGAAAAACTCTTTTAAATAAGAAAATCCCTTCTATCAAAAGATAAATGACCACAATCGGTAAATATATTAAGAAGGTTCCGGGTTGATGGATAGATGGATTGTATCAAAGTATAAGCGTATGCCCATTGATTTCATTTCTCAGGAAAAGGTAAAGTACACAAGTATACTTTAATCATTGATGAAAAATATATTTCCCAAATGGACTCAAATCTGTTGAATTAAAGTTTGAAATGGACTTTGAAGTACGGACATCGAATAATGATCGAGACTGGAAAACTTGAGTTATTTTAAGATTTTGAGGGGGTGAAAGTTCAAGGAATTCCGTTTGAATTAAGCCGAAAGTATTTATATTTATAACATGGTTTCAAGAAAAACGGGGTTTTCTTATTTCTATAATAAAATGTCTATTATTTTATTTCATTGAAATTTTTATAAACTTTTAGCCATATTCTCGTTCTGGGAATTCGATTTCTATAGAAATCGAATGAGGAAGACCCTTATTTGTCTTCATTCCTAGCTTAATTAGCTCATTTCTTTAATCTATATATATATTTACTTGAATTAAGGAGAACGTAAATCCCTTTTATTTAAGCTCGATAAAGAGTATAAAACCATTGATCCACCGTAGTTAAATAATACTCCAAATAGAATAACTACTGCTGACAGCATTTTGAATAATTTGATAACAATGATAAAATATGATTTGGAATAATAATTATGATAAACTCGGAAAATTTTGGTGAAAATGTGACCATTTTTGAAAGTTGGAAAATTGCATACATATTTTTAATACTTGAAAGTCTTAATTGATTATATTTTCCTGAGTTTTCTGTACGTAATTTTATTGTCAAAATATTTAGTTTAATTGAATTCTACTCTCTAGTATTGAAGTAAATGTTTTAAGTTGCAAATCTGCATAATGTATTTTTAAAATACCAATCATTTATATATATTTTCGATTTAGAGAAAATTATATTAAATTACCCCATTATTTCAATATTAGAGAGATAAAATATAGTTTCTAAATTTTATAAAATTTCAGAATAAACTTTTTTAATGTTATATGTTTGCCAGTTTTTCAGAAAATTTTGCAAGTTGCCAAACCGATTTTCACGTTCTCTTCATTTAAAGAATTTTTAAATAAAGATCCAGATAATTTCCAAATATTTGCATTAGTCATAGTTGCCCAATTTTAACGAAATTGTCTAATTTTCATCTACTTTTACGCACACACTTTTTGATCTTTAGGAAATTTTAAGAATTTCGTGACTCAGAAAATTTCTTGAATTTAATGCTGTTATGTTGCTTGGTGGAACAATTATATGCAATTATAAAATCCCTATTTCACTAGTCCCACATTATTCTAAAAATAAATTATATAACTCTTAATTTATGGGATATTTTTCAAAATTATCTTATAGAATTTTTAGTTCGAGCATTCAGGACCAATAAATTGGTTAAGAGATAATTTGTCATCTCTTGAATTAGGGGCTGTTGACTGTATTATTAGTTAATATTTAAATATTATATATGCACAAACTAGAATCTGAAATATTTTCCCATTACAGAATAAATTTAGTCTGTATTACCAATCATTTATATTATGGATCTTTTTGTTTGCTTCTCTAGCCATACCTAAATATTGTCCAGCTTTATAAGGCTGTACACATTATATGTAGGAGTCGGAAGTATACTATTATACATTTTTAACATGGGTTTATGAAGGCCAAGTCAGGCACAAAACCCAAATATCTGTCATTTTACCCATATATAATATTATATACCATTTGCAAAGAAGTGTATGGACGAAACGGGTTTTATGGAGTCGGTATATGCAAATAAGGGTCGTTTAAAAGCTTTCCGTTTATAAAATATACGTCATCATTACACACATATAACATTATATAACTAATACCATAAATAACTTAACAATATCCAGAAACTTTTATAAGTTTTGTGGCCGTTTGTTATAATGTTATGGAGCCGTTATCCCTTTTTTCTCTCCACCTCTGTGTTGGATAAATGGACGACGTGTTGTATCCCTCTATTCATATTGACCTAATGTATATTTATGTAAGATTTATGTTGTGGAGATGTGGATGGTTAGTTTTATATTGTTATAATGTTCTTGTTACAGACTAGAAAAGGAGAGGAGTTCGGCCATCATACCATTCTTGTTAAATCCATATATATATATATTTTGGTCGATAAGGTTGGACTTAATATATACATAATAATGGATTCAGGGTTATTTGGAATGTGGATTGTGTTTCGATGGGGTGAGATAACCGTTTGTCCTTTTATAATGCTGTTTATGTGAAATATGTTTTTTATCTTGGTTGTTTTGGAAAGTTTGGTTTTCTTGGGCAAGGACTAAATTGAATTAGATTTATTTTGAAATATTACATTATAAATTGGAATGAGGTTGAATGTTATTTCTAGGCAGTACAAATAAATAGTGTGGTAGATTTACCAATTACGATTTTCTGCTTTAAAATGCAGAATATAGAAAAAATATATATACGATAGAAGCTATTTTCTGCGAATACATCAATTATATTTTTTAAATTATTAGCACACTTCCGAAAGTAGGTACTAATTATATTATTATTGGAATGGAATGTACCACTTGTGGAAACAACGGAATCAATTTCCGTTACCAAAGAATTCCCGGCTCTTGGGACAGTAGTTGAAAACGCTAAAGTTTCAGAAAATCCTGAAATTATTACGAAACTTACACAATTTTTTATAGAAAATAAACCGGAAATAATTATTCTTTTAACAGAAGCACCGGTAATCGTTGACTATTACGGGAAAAATCCACCGTTCTGAAATTAAGTGATCAACGGGCTCAGAACTCATTACCAATCACGATATTGATTTAACTCCAATTAGCGCAGAAATCGGAGACGCATCCGGTATAGAAAATTCGAAAATTTCGAGGTGATTACGATTGGGCGCCATTGATCGTCTCAATTTTATTACAAAAGATCTGGGAGTTAATGTAGAAAATCCGGGATCACTTCCTGAAGAGATCGATTCTAAATCTATTATACAAGTATTTTTGAGGAGATCAAAGTAGGAAATTCTCCCAAATTAAGGGTGACAACTGATCATTTCGATATTACTACAAGAGATCTTGCTGTTGGTGAAGAAGTTCCAGTTGAGATTGATTCTGAATCAATTTTTACAAGTAATGGTGAGAGGATCACAACTGAGGGTTCTATAGAATTACGGACAACAACAGCTATATTGCAGTCGTCGTCCAAAAGATGGATTTCAAATCGATCGATAATTTACCACTAACTACAAGTGACTTTGAGGCAGTCATAATTGAAGATTCTGCAGAATTAAGGGCTATAACTGCTAATTTTGATTTTCCTGCAATAAAAAAAAAATAACATAATAAATCGAATATTAATCACTACGGAAGGTTCTCTGGAGTTAAGAACTACAAATGATCAAACGGTAGAACAAGGCATTCCGGCAGGTCTAACGGTACAGATGGATTTTAAATCAATCGATAACATATGGATTACAATAGAAGATTCTCCGGAATTAAGGGGAGTAACTGTAACTGGGAGTAATTCCTTGGCCACAACAGAATATTCGTTACAACTATATAAGGACAACTTTTGATTCAGTCGATTTCCGTCTGACAACTGAACCGAATAATACGAAGATTATACGAGATTGGCCACCGATCTTTATATCGATCAAACGGAAACCGTAGATTCTATTTAATTACTATTATCCAGAGCTTTCAGGAAAACCTCATTTATGTATGTATCTCAAAATTTTCCTTCCTTTGAAAATCATGTATCCCCCTTGAGGTTGACGTCCACCCTTTTAGAAATGATATATTAAATTAGACATTACCACCTCAAACATTTTGGGAAGGTGCTGAGTAAACTCAGTATAGAATTCAGTCTCTCAGTTTGTTTCTTAAAAAAATTTTCGTCTTCAGCTCTATAAATGCTTTATTATAAGAAAGTTTAATTTGGTGGAAAATCGTCCCTCGTCCCTCGTCATTTTAATATGTAGGTATCAAATTTATAGCTTAACCATTCCGCCGTAGGTTTGGTTTGGTTTGGATGCCGTGTCATTTGGTTTATGGCAATTATTAGTAATTTTCCTTCTATAAAAAATTCCTAATATTGCCACTTCTATACATATCCTATTTGTATATGTCGACATTTCTCTTTCGAGCTCTGACTTAAATATAAGAAATCCGATATTTCGATCTATCTATCTAAAATATAACGTAATGGTAATGAACTCTGTTTACAGTAACTGTTTAAATACTCTTAACCGAAAATAAGTGAAATTAATTTTTTAGTTCATGGCACTACAATAATGTGTAGTGGTATTTTTAACTACCTACATTTGTTGGCTCTCATAATCTACCACTAAAAAGAAACCTGGAAATATAAATAATCCTTCTATTGTTACCTAAAATTCCTTTTCAAGCTGCATTGCCTACTTACATAATATGCATATTCATAAGGATAAA
Source organism: Symmerus nobilis (assembly GCA_027564815.1). Taxonomy (NCBI): domain Eukaryota; kingdom Metazoa; phylum Arthropoda; class Insecta; order Diptera; family Mycetophilidae; genus Symmerus; species Symmerus nobilis. The sequence continues at coordinate 8,254 of JANTOP010001009.1, forward strand.
TACCTTTTTTTTGATGATCGATTAGATAACAGATGTGCAGTGCATCGATTTGAATTAGTTAAAAAATAAGGGTTAATAAATTGGATTTTTTTCTCTATGGTATTAACGGCATATTTGAATATGTTCAATACATAATTAATACAACAACCATATCGCATTTGTAATGTATTATGATGAAAAATGTATTATGAATTTATAAATAAATATCCTTAATTTCTTGAAATAATATAAAATAAGTAAATGTATCTTCCATAACTCTTTACTTAAAAGAACTATTGGGGTAACGATACAATGTCGTATCAATACTTTGTTAAGTTTTCTATAAATCCCAGCATCCATATCATAAAATATATAACCACAAATCCGTTTGCTCTTTATATTCGAGAAAATAAGATAATAATATCGCCAAACCCCAATGAACAACTTTTATATGGAATTGGGGAACCATTCCCATTGAATAAATCCAATAAACATAATCAAGGATTCAATATGTATGTTAGTATTGTTCAATACGGAGAAATAGGAAGAGAATGATTTCTAAAAATATGCGGTTTAGTATGTATATGTGTAGGATTTCTTGTAAACTGGCTCGCGGTTTACTTTCCATTTTTTCTAGCAATGGTTTGCGAATACCGCGAATCCATTTATCCACTCGCTAAACTGAAAATATTTGACGCTGATAAAATTCAACCAATTTATTTCTGATATAAAATGCATCTTTTCTCTTCGGAAAAAAGAAGTATAAACGTGTACCAATTGGTGTACGTTATAAAGACATTTATGGGATAATAACATTTTGGACGCATATCACGTATGAAATTTTTTATATGTAAGAAAAACATATAACGAGAATAATTCTGTACGGTTATTTGTATATTAGGGATGGTGGTAACTATATACCCGCTATTATGTTGTGTTACGGTTGCATAAAAAGTTATTTATATTTATAAGTTTTTTCCAATCATTCCTTCTCCATACTTAAAACCCCTTGAGTAATCGCCATTGGTAGCTATTTTTTGGGGCTTAAGTAAGTCTATCCACTATTATGAATTATAAATTAAGGGAGTTCCATTATCGAATGGCAAATGGTGTACAGAGAAACCTCTTTTTGTGCGGCCTTTCTTGCGGTCCCTATCCACCGCACAAAAATGAGTTCCAATGTAATTTCTTTAATTTTTTTCAATCAACACAACCATTAATACAGAAAATAAGAGAGGAAATTCATAAGTCTTATGACTTATAATGCTCCCCAAATCAAATATTTACTTAAAGATATTCAATTATCCAAATATTGTAAATTAATCCAGAAATCGAACAGTCGGAGTTTGTGAAAATTGGGAAATTACTTCAAAATTGAGAAATTTTGTGAAAAATGAAAATTATTGCTCTCTGCTCCATTCTGTTATTATTTAATTCGAATTTTCCGATATTTATTAAATAATAAAATAGTGAAGTTTCTCCAATTTTATCAAATCGACAGAATTTTTTAAAACCTTCACCAATTTCACGCAATTTTACAATTTTTATTAATAAAATTGTCGACTTTCATTAAATTGTTTTCGCGAATTGTTTTGATGTTCATAAAGTTTACTAATTTTTATAAAATTTTCATAAAATTCCTAATTTTCATAAAAGTTTTCCGATTTCTAACCAATTTTTACAAAATTTTCAAAATTACCCTAAAAATATCTGATTATCATTAAATTGCCAGATTTCTTGTAATCCCGAATTATACTAACGTTATCCTGGGAATTGAAAATTCCTGGAACTTTATTATATTTGCCACGATGATTTCTCATCTGTGATAATTGCTCCTTTGGAAAGTATTACTTCTTGCAATATTTACATTTCTTAATTCGGAATCCTAAAACTTCGATAGAACAAGAGCAATAAAAAAATTTAATTATGTAATCACATTAAATAACTACTCATAACATAGTCAAATAGTGTGTTAAAAAAGATATTTTTTTCTACGGAACCCAAGCTAGTAAGGATCATCAATATGGGTTCACAATAAAACATTAAGATCTGTTTTTATGTGGATATAGGCTTTACATTTTATGAATTCACTATAGTTATTGCAGATTGTAAAAATGGGATTCTTTCCAATACTATGGGAGTCCCATAAGAGTAAAGAAATGGAATAAAATTTGATGGTTTACCAACGTTATGATTTTCTATTCCATAAATATAATAAAATAGTAGCCATGTTCTGATTTTATTTAAGGATACTAATATGTACAGGGTAAATTTGAGAATGAAACCACTAGAGCTGGAAATATACTGATATAGATATAAAATATTGGGGTAACTAGGAATACACCTTGATCAAAATTTTGAATAAGAAATTTGATTATCAGTGTTCATTCCTGTAAGGGTAAATTCATTTTTGTAAGTTTCTTAAATTTGCAGCCAGATTATTTTCATGGAATGCATTGTATCTTTAACAATCATTTCTTTACCCATTAATTTCACAAAACCCTGTAGATTAGGGGTGTGTTGGAGCATTTTTAAAATACATGCTTCCATTTATTTGTAAAAAGATCATAATGCATCTAAAATGAGGCAGAATATCTGGCTAAATGTCGCCAACATAATTCGCCATCATAAATATTTTGTGGTTTTGATTTTGATGGACTAATAAACTTTTTAATGTAACATAACAAGAATAACAACATCTCTGCACTGTATGTATTGACTACTGGATAAAAAAGGATTGTAAAGGGATTATCGTTGATGGTAAATTTTTAATGTTATCTGAAATCAGAGGTTTTTCTTATTTATTAATGGCATAGATATTGGATATTATGTGTCTCAATATCAAATAATATTAGACGAGCCATCGGTATAAATAAATGGCCTATAATAATATACTATAAATCTATAATAAAAAATTAGATGTAAAATTTTGATTATAACAATCGAAGTGAAACCATCTCTTCGGGTCATAAATATAGGGTCGATACCTTGGAACATTTTTCTAGACATCAGTTATCTTATAAAATTATTGGTTTTGAGATTAAAGCACCAATCTGTAAATTAAAAATGTCATAATGGAAATTAGTTTTTACGTTAAACCGAAATTGGAAATATATTTCTAATGCTTAGAATACTTATTAAAAATATTTCTAACGAATTGTTTGCAACAAATGGATTTAATATACAATAGGTTTACATTTATGCATTTAACCAAATATATATATATATATATATATATATATATAGATATGCATGTATGTATATATATATATTTATTTCGTATAAATAAGAATAAGTATTTCATTCCAATAATTTATCATAACTTCAAACTATGTATTCGAATGAACATATAACATTAGCTCAATAACAATATCACAACATACAAGTATATTGTCATAGCATCTCATACATTACATTACTTGTGTACTTTTAAACTTTTTCATTTATTTTTAATAAAATGTAAAGAACAATTTCATTAACATGATCCCAAGAAATAAAGATAAATGTGTTTTTGGTTGCTAAATTTTCATTTTAAAAATATGTCCATCCAATCAATATACAATATAAATAAAAAGATGCATGCGCCTAAAGGCATTAAAATTAACACTTGGAAAAAAAAATCGGATAAATAATAAATTATTAATTATCATAATTCATGGCTAATTTTGCTATTCAATTTATTGATATTGATAGGAGAAATATTAAGCAATTATATTCCTATTTCATTAAATCGATATTAAGATCGATTAGCTTTGTCTATCTAATTGGCTATTAAGATTAGAAATATTCGGTTATGTTTTTTTCTAATAATTTCAGTATTATAATAAAGAAATAGGACATGGTTACTGAAATTGTTAAATATAAATTGAATAAAGGGTGATTATATATTGAACCAGTTCAATGTTTGACCCCAAAATAAATATTTTCTATACAAAATCAAAACATCTCTTATTTATAGATAGACGTTAGTAAAACGGACACCATTTAATTATTATTTACCCCCTGCGGTTAACCATTTTCGGATAATTATTTATTAATGTTAATTATGAATGCCAAAAATGGATAATCTTTAAGTTAATCCATTACCAATTAATTATGATACCATCCGAAGATGTTATTATACGTACAATATTATATTCAATCCATACCATATGGATATATGACTTTAATATTTCATTAACTTTAGCCAATATTTGTGTCCATCCTTGATGATGATGTCTACAATTTTATAGAAAGCGAGGATTCTGTGGGTAAGATACATATTTATGTGGTCTCCATATAGTCGATATAATTTTCATAAACATAATAAAATTAGCTCGACCAACCAGTAAAAGGGTACATATTAAGTATATTTCATGTTTGATATTCTCGTACAAGTTTCGGTTTTAATGAAAATAATTTCCCATCGTATAATAGTTATGAATATAAGATACCATTTATTTATTTTTACTATATAAGTTTTCCTACCAAAATGTAGTACGTGCCAAATAATATTAATTAAGTAAAGTATAATATTTTACATTGTAACTAACTTTGATGGCTTTTAAGTTTTTCTAAATCCTATTAGGTTAAAATATCTCTTACATTGTTGAACCGATTTTTTCCATTCATATTTTAATGAAGTATATCCTTATTAGAAAGGTCGGTCACATTTCAATAATTATAATGGACTTGGGCAAGGCAGCATGTACTAGCATGTAATTTAAAAGCTTTTACTTATTTTACAATTCATACTAAGATATTCAGAATCTTCGTTCACGTATCACAAAAAGTAAGGTCAACTATTATTACTGATGGGATTTGGTAGAGTAGAGAAGATTTTTAGTAAATTGAAATTTTCAATTTAAGGTAGGTATGTCGGCAATATTCGTAATATAATAATCTTTATGAAAGATCTGGGTATTCAATGGTAGTTAAATTATAACTACATAAGATTATTCTATTTCTACAACGCAATGAATTGTACTTTTGTGTAAGAGAACATAAACAGTAGAGCAAAATTTCTAAACCAAAACCCAACATAAAAAGAATTATACAACCACTAACTATAATATAGTTTTGTTAAAAAATAATTCTTTTTATAATTATGTCAAAACAGCGACAAAATATATCAACTATTCTGAAAAAGAAATAAAAATATACTTCGTTGACATCCATATCAAAAAGAATTAATAAATAATAATCCAGTCAAGTGCCATCAATCCAAAATATACACTCATTTACTCACTTTTTAGACACTAATCTCGAAATTTGCCAATTTTCTTGTAGCTAAAAAGCCATAATTTGCACGAATTAAAATTATCTAAAAGTAAAGGAACATTTCTAAGCGCTACTTCTAACTATGGGGTAGGTAGTAGTGCGAAATTAAGTTGGTTCTACATAATTTAGTAGCAGCAGCTTATTTCGAATTGATTGTTTGATTACCAATCTTATGTTACCTAAGGTAGCAAATGAAAAGGTGGTGGAAAGAAATAATGGGGTAGGCGTGAGAATCTCTTATTTGTACTTATCCTCCACACTCAAAAATCAAACATTTCTTAACCAAGGTTATCGCGATTAAATTGTTTTTATCTTACCAATTTAATTACCAATAAATTAAATCGCTTTAAATAAATCATTTAAAATATCATAAATCAGTTTTTCGGCATTTTAACAAAATTAATTTTGCATAATATTATTAATAAAATAAATTAAGTTGTCCAATATTTTGGAATAATGTCATATTTCAACACAAGCTAAAAACGATAATTTTATTAGACTATCATGCATCACATAACTATTGATGTCTCACATCCTACAATGAATAATTCGGTCTAGCTCTAGATTTATAAATTTACTACAATCTCTAAAAGATATGCCAAATATTAGCCGTTTTAGTAAAATGAAAGATTATAGTAATTATATTTTGTTCTTAATTAATATTAAATAATTATAATTTGACAAACAAATTAACAATGATTATTTAATTAGTATGTTTGGTAAGTTTTGTTGAAATATCGTAGCGAAAACATTTCAAATCATGTGAATATAAATCTAGAAAAATGATGGTTACAGAATAATTATAGTATTACATTAGAGGAATTGGAATTATAAATAAAATTGAAATTACTGGAGGTTAACTAGATAGACAAAATGACCTATAGGTTATTTATTATTTAATATTAAATATGATTATTTATGAGGAAAATATTAATATGGCTTGGCTAGTTAACATTATTTATTTTGTTTCATTCTCAATTAATTATTATTATTTAATTTTTAAATACATGATTAAAGAAGTTTTACTATTTGACAAACAGGTGAGGACACACTTTAGTTTAATAAGTCGACTCAAATTCAATGGAAAGATTGGGTCGAATATCAATTTAAATGACATTTGAATTATCCCTCTATATTTTAGATAAACAATGATTAACTATTGTTATTAAGAATAAGGTCGGCTATTATAAATTATGTAATCGAAGTTTGACAAAGATAAGATATCCTGTATAATAATTTTAATTTAGAAAACGTAGGTTAAGAATCAATAATATCATGATTAAAAAGAATTTTAGTCCTATTTTTATAAGTAATGTAATCAATTAAAATATAATTTAATTAATCGATATTGATTAAGATCAAGATAATTTTTGTACCTGCTAATATCCAAATATTCCTAATAAAGTGTTAAAGAAAAAATTTGAACACAATCATTTAGGTATTCCTTGCGAAATTTATGTATAATATTTATAAGAGTTATGCGTCTATATCGGTATTATTTTTGAAGATATTTTAGCATAAATTTGAATAATAAAAAAAAATTTCTCAATCGACAACACTACAAACAAGAAATAACATCTCTTTTAGTAAGAAAAAATAAACACCAAGAAACAAATCTTCTTCATTCCGATCTTTCAGGTATTTATCATCGCTGTCATGTCTTATTACCAATTGATATTTCGATTGCATTGATCACTATCGAAACGAATGGATGCTGCGTGGCTGGAGGAGTGTGAATGATAGAAATTTGTAACGATATTTTTTTTATAAACTCTTTGGTGATCCTCTTCAAATACTATATAAATGGTTATTCAACTTATGATCTAACATCATTTGAATTATTTAATTTCTAGTGGTTGGATCAAAGATCAAATATAATACTGATAGACAAAAATGAAGTTAATCGCATGTTTTTTATTCCTATCGTGCTGTGGTCTTATTTACGGTGCTCCGGAAGGAAATCCAAATGATGATATTAAATTAGTGCGATCAACTAATGATAATAACGGAATTGATCATTATAATTATGTGTAAGGAAAAGATCTTATTTCGTCATACATAATATGAAAAGTAGTGGATTAAAAAAAAAGAAAGAAGGGTTCTGAAAGATATACATATTTATTTGATAATAGTAAAAATTTGTTTTATAGTGATTCTAAATATAGTGGATATCAACTTCATTTCATTGTTCTTTCTTACTATAAATATTTATTATTAAAATGTTGAACAGAACTTTTTTTATTTAACTTAAATTAGATATGAATTGAGCAATGGACAAATTCACGCAGAAATTGGAGATTTACAAGAAGTTGGACCAGAAAAGACGCCAGTAATAGTTGTAAGAGGTTCTTATTCATACGTTGCACCCGATGGCCAAGTGTACTGGGTCAATTATGTTGCTGATGAAAATGGTTTCCATCCAATTGTTGGTAAATAAGATAACAAATTTTTAAAAATAATAACAAAATTAACTAAATTCGATATTTAATAATTCTCCAAATTAGGTACGGGTCCAGTAGGCGGTATCCAAGCTGGTGGTGATGTTGTCGGAATTGAACCCGGTCAATTGAAATCGTTACTTGGTTAAATTATAAGTTCTGAAGACATCAATGTGATATTAAAATTTGTCAATTGTTCATGATGTTCCTTAAATTTTTCGAAGGATGTTATATTGTATTTCATTTTATAATAAAATTTGTAAATATTTAGATAACTTAATATTTGACTGATATTGTTGATCGAGTGTTTCTGGAAAAAATAAAAATTCGAAATATGAATTAATTAGAAGTTATAGATAATTTATTTTAATATTTATGAATTTGCAACGGATGGTATCTGTTTATATGGGAAAAATTATTAGACATTTAAATTCTGTAGGTACTATGTTATATATATACACTGCTTTTATTATTTTTTTTTAAATATCTTAACTACACTCGATTAAATAGTTTCGAGTGTATTTAAGTTTCCATTTAAACGAGTGTAGCTTAGATATAAAATTTCATTAACCTAATGTTTTAATTAGATATTTATCGTCGAAATAATCGTGGTTTTTAAATCGCTCAAACACATGTTTTGAAATATTTTTTTATTATGTAATATATGGAAATTGACAATAAATTGCTATCTTGTTTCATTATAAAATAATAATACATCTTCTCGATCGATATAATTCACAAGTAAGTAGTTCGACGTTTTGAAACGTAAACTCTTATCTCTTATACAAAGTATTAGCGAGTTGTATGTTGCTTGGGGCTCAAAAATGCTTGGAAATTATAATGCTAATTTTTAAACTATTTCAATTATATTTCAGCCGTTTAATGTTATCGGGCTACATGGAAGGAACTCTTTGAACGCTTCAACGCGTTTCACTAGCTCCTCATTCAATAAGTAGCGGCTGGGAAAAAAGTGGTGGAGATAAATAAATAGTTTCTGTATTACGAATTGCCCGACTAATTGAATAAAAAAGGTCGTCGTGTAAAGAAGATATACACAGGAATTTAGTGAGAGTTGGTTTAACCGCTTCGCCTCACGATATAAGGCTTCCCAAATTATAATCCACTACTCCGACGGAGGAAAACCAAAAATACATCAGCAGCCAAATAAGAAGAATATATTCCAAACACTAAAATCGACTTTTCTCATAATTAATATTTTATGACATTCTGTCCTTCTCCCCTGTAGTGGTTATCATATATATATATATTAGGGCGTCGTGAAGTATATGGGATGAGATTTTTTCTATAAAGCGGAAGTGAAAATCTGAAAATTTAAAGCATTTTAAACAACTTGGCTGAAGGATTTTGCTCTCCGATGAATTTTGAATCCCCACTTTTAAAAATAACTTTTGCATTTATATATTTAAGAAATATTGCTCAAAGTGTTTATCGCTCATAATTTTGTAATTCTTTCAAGATTTTGTTTCAGGAAAGATGTTATATAGGGGTATTTTGATGCGAGGAATCCATTGCTGATATTTATTTATTGATTCAACCCTGCCAGAGGGAGCTTTTAACCACTTTTTCGGAACTTGTCTGCATCTTCTTCGAAAATAACACTATTAAAGGTTAGTTACGGTGTCCACTACATTTTTAAACTATTTTTCATCTTTCCACATGTAAATAGTGCAATTTTCATTATATACATAATCTACATTTTATATTTGTAACACAATTTAAGGTAGTAGTCTGGCAACTTGCACGTTTTTCCGTTTAAATCGGGATTTTTTTTTATGTCACAATAAAATTCAATAGTTTTGTTTTTTAGTATATGTTTATATTGTAAAAAATTTTTTTATACTTAAGGGGACATTCTACTTTTTCGGATTGAAGAAATCGAAATTTTTGTTTTATTTTTATTCGATAGTATACCTATTATTAGACCTTCGAGAATATTTTGCTAATTTTTTTTTGTATGCCGTAGGTATAGCTGATTAAGGGTAAGCAGTGTTCGATACGATAATTCGATATGAAGAATTTTAAACTCGTGTTCCTCAAAAGCATTTCTTGGTATGGCGGGAACGATTCCAAAAGAACCATTAGACCAATTGGTCGGGATTTTTAACATGTTATTCTAGACACAGTAAAATTAACAGCTAACAAGATATTAAAGTGAACCCTAAAGTGAACACCTTTCTGAATAGGTTATAATATTTCCTATAACATGATATAATAAAAAAATAGTTTATACTAAAATTATATTTTATATTTTAATTCGAAAAATTAAACAAAAATTAAAAATTATTTTTTTTGGGTAAACTGTGTTCAAAATTCAATGATTCAATTTTTTTTCTAATTTTTTTTTATATCTTTCAAAAGTATATAATTTCCCTAAAATATTAAGCTCATTCCCGAAATTAAGTTTTTCCTTGTTTGGCCACAATACTTAAATTAATAATACCTTACACAAAAAGTGCGGAAAAAAGTAATTGATTATCTATTCCATCAACATATTCATATTTAGTCTCGCAATCTCTCAATGAGCAATCTACAATCTGAAAAATAGAATCTTCAATCTCCAATCTTCTATATCTTATATGCTCCATGTCTCCCTCCAATCTCTAATTATCTATTTTTCTTCTGTAGATTGCGAAAACAACCGCATTTCTCAAGTCTCTACATGACTTTTCCATCAGGTTTATCTCCAAGTTTTTTAAGTATCTCCTCCATAGTTTCTCTATAAGTTTCTGTACGAGTTCCTCCTTATTCTACGAGTTTTTACACCAATTTTTCCCCGAGTTGGTCTACGATTTTGCGAATTAGTTCTAATCTCCGGTCTTCTCTACACCATCATCATCTATACCTTTTACTCCTCGAGGGAGCGTAGGTGCTTCCATATGGAAGTTTCTGTGTCTTATTACGATTATTTAACGGTTGAGGCTAGGTAGTCAATCTAACGCTCAACCGTATTTGTTGTTTCTTTATTTTGATCAGTTAATCCATTGCTGTTGACCAATTACATATTTAATAGCAATGGATTGTGTATTGTTTTTGATGATACCCCCAATACA